>PVJN01020735.1:0-35584 GCA_004026805.1 Lasiurus borealis | reverse complement strand
TCTTCCTCCTCCTTCTTCTTCTCCTTCTTCTTTTTAAATATATTTCTTTATTGATTTCAGAGAGGAAGGGAGCAGGAGAGAGAGACGGAAACATCAATGATGGAAAGAATCATTGACTGGCTGCCTCCTGCTCGCCCATGACTGGGGATCGAGCCTGCAACCCAGGCATGTGCCCTTGGCAGGAATCAAAACCGGGACCCATCAGGTTGATGCTCTATCCACCGTGCCAAGCCGGCTAGGGCTGTTCAAATGTGCTTCTGCTCCCGTCACTGATGTCCCAGTGTTTCACAGAGCTTTAGATCTGCTGGGCTTCCAGAGAGGACAGAGAATGTCATTGGGCTGGTCCCTCAGGACATATTCACTCTAGCTGTTCACTCTCTCATGATCACGTGACATGGTCTTCCTGGACTAAACTTAGAGAGATAGCTGGCCATGTTCCTTTTATAGAGACTTTACTTTAAATTCTAAATCCTTGCATCTTTGAGGTTCTAGAAGCTGCCCCAATTTTTTTGGCATGCGGCCTTCCTTTAATCTATAAAGCTGTAAATGGAGGGTCAAATTGCAATCAAATTGCACCAACCTGACATTCTCTTGTCTTACTTTTAAGGGCCATTTTGATTATACTGTCCACCTGGATAAACCAAGAAAATTTTATCTCAAGGCTAATTTAATTCTATCTGCAGAGTCTTATGTAAAGTAACATATTCACAGGCTGTGGGATTAGAACCTGCACACTTTTGAGGGTCACTATTCTGCCTACTAGAAGGATAAATCAACAGTGTTAAGCTTTACCCCTGACATCTACAACAGTACCTAATTGTAGTGGGTCCTCAAATTGCAATTGGCTAATTCACTATTAGAGCAAATAGTCTAAGTATTGTACAGTCTATCATCTGCTCTTTAAACAAGAAGTTATTTGGGGAAGTTAATCTCTTTCATAATTCTCATTTTAAAGGTGAGACAGCAAATATTCTGGGAGGTTAATTAACACGCCCAAGGTCACTGGTGACAGGAGCAGAATATTATTAAAATTCAAAGCTGTGACTTCAATTTCGTTTATTTCCAAGAGCAAGATTCTGTCAGATCTTATATATAAAGTTGAGAGCATTTTAATTTCTTAAGTCCATTATTTAAAAAAGGGACAATTTCAGAGAACGTGTGTAAAAAGAACACTTTTTTTTTAAATTTCACTAATAAAGCACCTTCAAACACTCAATGCAAATATTGCATTGAACAAGAAACTGTGCTATTCAACTCATTGACAGCTGACTATTATTCATTTCCTAATGACTCATAATGATGATACATCAGCTCACCCTGGGAAATCTGTCCAATACATGTCTCTAAATTTTCTTCACTATTCTAAACAAATGGCCATTAGGTGAGTTTATTATCATTTTGCTATATTTCCCAGGCAGCATTCAAGCAGCTAAGCAGAAGGAGTTATTGTACCACTGTTAAATGTTCCCTCTCTCACTATTATCTGTATATTTGTAGGATCTCAGGACAGAACTCCATGTCTTTAAAATTATTAAAGAAATATGGTAACAAACAAGTAAGATTGATTTCATACTGGCTTCAGAGTAACTATGTTTATGGAACACATTTCTTTTTTTTTTAATATATTTTATTAATTTTTTACAGAGAGGAAAGAGAGAAAGTCAGAAACATCGATGAGAGAGAGACATCGATTATTATTATTATTATTCTGCCTAGCAGAGGGAGAAATCAACAGTGTTAAACTTTACCCCTGACATCTACAACAGTACCTAAGTGTAGTGGCTCCTCAAATTCCAATTGGCTAATTCACTATTAGATGTGCCCACAAACAAGGTACATGCCCCCAACCGGAATCGAACCTGGGACCTTTCAGTCCGCAAGCTGACGCTCTATCCACTGAGCCAAACCGATCTCGGCATGGAACACATTTCAAATAGAGCATGATCAATCCATATAACCCAATTACAGACTTATAGACGATATCCCTAAGGAGATGGCACAGTGTACCTGGTTCATGGACGAGAAGGCAGGCTCAGTCACACAGAAATAAGTAGCAGAGCCCAGAATCGAACCCAAAGCTCATGTTTTTCAGTTATACCACAGCGCCTTCCAACACATTGCAATCTTTGTCAGCCATCAGGTGGGAAACTTGCTAAGGTTTACCCCACCTCAAAATGCACCTCCATCTCCCAGGTTCAACTTTAGAGCGACAAAACATACAAAAACCAAATAGCTTAGCCCAACACAACAACACCTATGTTCTGCTTTGTGGGATGATATTTCACAAAGAAGATCTAAGCATTGTCATCTCCGCAAAAGAACATCTGAACAAAAGACATATCCTCAGAGCATCCTGGTCCTAAGTGCTTAATGCTGAAGGCAGTCGGGCATCACAGATGCAAGCTGCTTTAAAAGCTTTTTAAGTCCGAGGTTGTAACCTCTGGTACGATGGTGAGGCTGTCAGTCCACTGAAACCCGGCATTTCCCCTCAAGTGTCTGCCTCGCCCTTTCTTCCACACTAAGTGCCTGCTCTCAGCTCCTCGGGCCATTACAGAAAGCTTTTTAGGGAGACATCGCTCCAGGCAGATGTTTAACCCCAGGCTCTGAGGGGACCACACTGCAAGTTGCTCGGTGTGGTGATTAATTTTACATGTACGTGCATGCTAATAGTCTGAACCCAGGCCCTCACTGCCCGCCAGCCATGTTAAGTAAGCAAAGCAGTGCAGTCAAATCTGCTCTGAAACTTGTTTGTACACGAGATGCATTTCCATCTCAGCCTTGGAGGAGAAATAGCTCTTCTTTGTCGATAGCAGCCATCAGAGGCCATTTGATCCATACAGGTTGTGCCCAGAACATGTGTATACCCTTTAACAGCTGATAGTGTATGTGAAGCTGCAAACAAAGGCAATTCATCCTAAAATGCTCCTGGGTGTTTGAAAATGCAGTTGAACTACAGACACTGCCTTTATAATTATTCAAAATGTATATACATTTTGGAAGGTTAACAGCTGATAACACATTTAATTTTTACTCTTTTTTTTCAGGTTGAACTGATTTGAAATAATGGGAGAAGCCAGACTAAACTTGGAACAAATAAAACTTATCTACTAGTCTTTTTTATGGGGAAACATAAAAGATAAATTTGTAGTACAAAACAGGTAACAGTCACCGAAACCGGTTTGGCTCAGTGGATATAGCGTTGGTCTGTGGACTGAAAGGTCCCAGGTTTGATTCCGGTCAAGGGCATGTACTTTGGTTGCGGGCACATCCCCAGCAGTGAGTGTGCAGGAGTCAGCTGATTGATGTTTCTCTCTCATCGATATTTTTAGCTTTCTATCCCTCTCCCTTCCTCTCTGTAAAAAAATCAATAAAATATATTTAAAAAAAAAAACACTTATCCACTAGTCTTCTTTATGGGGAAGCATAAAAGAAAAAATTGTAGTATAAAGCAAGCAATAGTCAACAAATTGAGGGCACACAAATACTTGATTGTGATTTCACTGTTTCACATCATCAGCAAGTGCCTGGACCAGAAAGGTCATCTATTTTAAAAACAGGAATTATTATTTCTGAAGGTTCTTTTAAATTTTGCAAATGAATTGTAGGTTAATAAACACTGACTTTATAATCATTCAGTGTATGTGTTTTTGGGACACCCTATATTATCCCAAATTTTTTTTTTAGTGGTTTGTAAAATGCTACCTACTTTTTAAAGGACCTATGTGAAATATGAAATGTTTTTTGGAAATATTTTTTGTTGATTTTTTACAGAGAGGAAGGGAGAGGGATAGAGAGTTAGAAACAATTGATGAGAAAGAGTCATCTATCAGCTGCCTCCTGCACGCCCCTCACTGGGGATGTGCCCTCAACCAAGGTACATGCCCTTGACCGGAATCGAACCTGGGACCTTTCAGTCCGCAGGCCGACGCTCTATCCACTGAGCCAAACCGGTTTCGGCTGAAGTATTTCTTTAAAATTAGAAATTAAAGTCAATAATAGTAAGAACATAGAGAAGATTTTTAACACTGGTTACAGTTAGTGAAAATCATTACTCAGAAGTTAGTCTGCAAAATCTTTGTTCACCGGGTTCAGCATATGTTTTGCAAAACTCACCAATTTATGAATCTGGAATGCGATGTGATCTCTTTTGAAAAACATGTGTTGATTTTGAAAAACACTGGTGAACCATTTGCAAAGATCAATATTACATATTTTAATGTTGATATCTGTGGATAAACTACTGCTGACCAGTCTTCCCCCTGAACAAACAAGAAGAATGAGGGAAGGAATTATTTTATAAAGTGTGTTTAAAGGCACTGGAGAGAAACCAAAGCAGACGGGAATTAAGGGATCCGAGTCAAATGAATGGGATGCTGAGAGGTAAGCCCAGCCATGAGCCTCACTCTCCCTGTGGACACATTTGCTAAGTCACCAGTGGAGGGAGGTCTGCAGGCCGAGGAGCTGAGCAGGGGCTAAAAGGAATAGAACTTAAAAATGCAGACTCAGCATGAAGAAGGAATCCTGGTAAACATTACCAGTTCCTCTGAGACTCCTCATAGTCTACACAGATGCTCCTTGACTTATGATGATATTACTGCCACATAAATCCACTGCAAATTGACAATGTCAGAAGTAGAGAATACATTTCATAAACCTAATCTACCAAACATAATCTAGCCTACCTTAAATATGCTCAAAACACAGTATTCAAAAACCCCTGGCAACGCAGTACACTGTAGCATATCCATTGTTTACCCTCATGATGGTGGGTCTGACTGTGGGTTTGACCAGCAGCTGCTGCAGAGATATGCAGAAGACAGTATCTATCGCATATCTCTAGCCCAGGGAAAAGATCAAACTTTTAAATTACATATATTTTATTGAGTTTTTTTTAAAGAGAGGAAGGGAGAAGGATAGAGAGTTAGAAACGTTGATAAGATGAGAGAGAGACATCCACGAAAGAGAGACATCGATCAGCTGCCTCCTGCACGCCCCCTACTGGGGATGTGACTGCAACCAAGATACATGCCCTTGACCAGAATGGAACCTGGGACCTTTCAGTCTGCAGTCCGATGCTCTAGCCACTGAGCAAAACAGGTTTTGGCAAGATCAAACTTTGAAGTCTAGTTTTTACTGATGTTTATTGCTTTCCTACCAAACTCACCTGAACAGCAGTAAAGAAAACGCTGTAAATAGGATACTGTCTATACCAGTGGTTGGCAAACTCATTAGTCAATAGAGCCAAATATCAACAGTACAACAATTGAACTTTCTTTTGAGAGCCAAATTTTTAAACTTGAACTTCTTCTAATGCCAGTTCTTCAAAATAGACTCGCCCAGGCTGTGGTATTTTGTGGAAGAGCCACTCAAGGGCCAAAGAGCCGCATGTGGCTTGCGAGCCACAGTTTGCCGACCCTGGGTCTATACATAAAGAGGAGAGGAAACCCAGCCTCACAGAGACTGATGCCTGCCATCAAATCAGATTGGGTTTAAGTAGTCTGTCCCTACATAGCTGTTTTCCAGGAGCAAAAGTAAGAAATATGACAGAACTAACAAAATGCCTTGATCTTTGTAGATAATTAACAAAAACAGCTACATGTTGTTCTTAACAAGAGCATTTAACTATTTCCAATAATGATACAATGAATTGGAATAATGGTTTTTCTTTTTTTTTTTTTTTTTTTGAGATCCTGACCTGTGTCTAAATTCTGTGATCTTGTCTCATGTATACTATCTCTATTTTTTTATACTGTTTCTCTAAGTTAGAATTATTTGTGATTACAAGACTGAGGTTCACAGATGTTATATGGTTTACAAAACCCAACAGTTAATATATGACTGAGTTACAACTTATACTCTGGACTGTTTCATTTCAACAGACACTCTCTGCAAGTCAGTTGGTGTAGATTTTCATGGAATGGATGAAGAAGGGGTTACTTTAGGAAAGAAAGCAGACAGAGCGCTTAGGAATTGTGGGTACGTTTTTGAAGAAAATTATCTCTTGTGAAAAATAGTTATTTTAGATGTCTTGTTTGCCCTGGAATTTGGAGGAATTACTAATAGCATAATAATTTCTCAAAATGCTCATAAAATAAAAAATAAGAAAATAATTCATTCTAAAATATTTACTAAGTGTTTATTATTTGCCAGATACTATTCTTTATTTTTAGAACTATAGCAATAAACACACTAGATACAAGTCCTTGGCCTAATGTTGATTAGATGCTATTGTAGTGAGCAGTTAATAAATAATCAAAAAGAGAATATAAGAATCATCACGAATGAGTTCACATTTATAGCTAAACTGGAGTGACAGTATGAAAGGCCATGAAAAGAATGTGATTCAGAAAATACCTAGGAAGTTAATGGGTTGAACACAGTAGTGCTATACTCATTCTTGATTTTCAGTTCTATCCTAACCTAAAAGGTTTCTTTTTAATTTTATTTTTCAATCCCAGTTTACATTCAATATTATTTTGGATTAGTTTCAGGTGTACAGCATAGTGGTTAGATAATACTATCCTTCATAAAGTGTTCTTCTACTATTCCCAATACCCACCTGGCACCATACATAGTTATTATAATATTATTGACTAAGTTCTCTTTGCTGTACTTTAAATGCCCATGACTATTTTGTAAATACCAATTTTCTTAATCCCTTCTTTCATCATTCCACCCAAACCCTCTCCTTTCAGTCAACCATCAGTCTGCCCTCTGTGTCTATGAATCTGCTTCTATTTTGTAGGTTTATTTATATTTTTTTAGATCGTACATGTAAGTAAAAGCATATGGTATTTAAAAATATTTTTGATGTTATTTCTCAGTACTAAGTTATCAATTTTTTCTTTTCACTAGTATCAAGAAAGTATATACTAAGGCACCTTTTTCTTGCTTAATACATATCGCTGCACAAGCCATGAGAATTATTTCTACTCCAATGAGCTTATACATTACGTGAGAAATGTTGGTGGCAAGTTTCTTTTGTAATTAGGTGTTGCTCTCATTAATGTTAAAGGCAGTTTACATGATTGCTTATAAGATTGATTATCAAAATTTAGTAACTTTCAAAAATTTGCTACATTATATCCAAACATATATTGAAAACCCCTGTGTAAAACAGCAGTTTTTATTCCACTTCAGGTTTTAAAAATAAATGATTAAATATCAATATTATGGTCTGAACTGTGTTTTCATTCAAATACATATATTGAAGTCCTAACCACAAAGTGATTGTATTTGGAGATAAGGCTTTTAAGGAGGGAATTAGGTTAAATGAGTCCACAAAGGTGGGACCAATAGGATCAATGTCCTTATACAAAGAAGATACCAGCTCTCTGTCTTCTGCATCCCACAGAGGAATTGCCATATGAAGACACCAAGAAGGGGAGAATAAAGGTCTCATCTGAAACCAACACTGATGATACTTTGATCTTGGAATTCCAACCTGCAGAACCCTCCTTTATAAGAAAGAGGTAATTTTCAAATAGACCCTCACACCATCACACAAGATGTCCATCCCCCTGTGATCACACAATGGCCACCCCCATATGGTCACAAGATGGCCACCACAAGATGGCTGGCAAGGGAGGGTAGATGCAGATGAAGAGGCCAGCAGGGGAGGGCAGCTGGGGGTGACTGGACATGCAGGGGAGGGCAGTTAGAGATGATCAGGCTGGCAGGGAGTGGTTAGGGGGTGATCAGCCTGGCAGTCAGAAGTGGGTAGGGGCAATCAGGCAGTCTGGCAGGCGAATGGTTGGAAGCTAGCAGTCCCAGATTGTGAGAGAGATGACCGATTGCTGGTCTAGGCCCAATCCTGAGGGATCCTAGATTGGAGAGGATGCAGGCTGGGCTGAGGGACACTGTCCTCCCCCAGTGCACAAATTTCATGCACCAGGCCTCTAGTGAGAAAATAAATTTCTATTGTTTGAGTCACCCAGTCTGTGATATTTCGTTATGGCAATCTGAACTAACTAATGTAATCAATAATTAATTCTTCCTCCCAATTTCTGCTTAGTTTCAGTCTGATAGAAGCCAATTAGAGAGTTAAAAATTAGAAGAAATCAGTAGTGTCACAAAAACATGGTCAGGAAACCCATGAGCAGCTAATGTACAAGTCGCTCTGGTTTCTTTCCCTACAAAACATTTCCCATCAGGGAACACTGAAATATGTCTTTGCATCAAAGAGTATTAAGATTATAAATTATAATGAAGTCCACTCTGTGGTTTCAGTTTATTTTTTAAAACGTATTTTGCTATCCTACACCACAGCTCTGGAGTTTGTTTGCAAAGAAAAATAGGGACAGTATCTCGGGAAGAAAGCCCGATTCTTGCCAAAAGTAAGGCCTCCCCTTGCATCAGAGTCTAACAGCAACATCTTGGAATGAAGTTCTTAACCTCTACTAGGGATTATCCGAGTCTCATCTACATGAAAGATATATTGTCCCTGTAGGGATTGCCTCCACACTCCATGTAAGGATGGTTAAAGACTTTAGAAAACAGAGGGAACAAACAATGTATTTGTCAAAGGTCTTTCTCCATTTTTCCCCCACACTTGCTTGCATAAAAGTATCACAGCACATCAGTCATGATTATTGAAATAATGCAAGATACTGTCAGACGCACCAAGATAAAGACAAAAAAACACATGAAAAGGACCCCATAAGGCCTAACCAGTTTCGCTCAAACAATAGAGCAGTTGGCCTGTGGACTGAAGGATCGGGTTGCAGGTTTGATTTAGATCAAGGGCACATACCTGGGTTGTAGGCTCGATCTCCGGCCTAGTAGGGACACATGTGGGAAGCAGCCAATTGTTGTATCTCTCTGACATAGATGTTTCTGCCTCTGTGTCTCTACTCCTCCCTTCCACTTTCTCTAAAAATCAATGGAAAAAATATCCTCCGGTGAGGATTAACAAACAAACAAACAAACAGGACTACGTGAACTCACTGCACTTACAGAGCAAATATTATATCAAAATTAAGACTCTAAACAGGCATCAGGTATCCTGTAGTTCAGACAAGTAAAGCGAGTAACTAACGTCTAAAATGCTGCATTTTAGAAAATATTTAGAGTAATTTGAAGGGGGTATTAGAAGAGACTGGGAGTAAACCAAAAGCATTCCTAGCTGTTTAGATATGAGGCAATTCTGACACTGACAAGAGTTAGTTCAGACCAAAGACTTCCCTCCCCTTCAGATACCAATTGCCAAGTAGTAGGTCTTCAGATTACCCACAATTTCCTTCCTATTTGGCTACAATTTGTAGGTTTCTACAAGACCCTCCTCAGTTTCAATAACACAGCTCACAGAACCCCCCAAAATAGTTTACGTATTATTGCTAATTTATTATAAAGTGTATATTTTTTCTTAGATTTCCCAAATATGATTTTTATTATGCAGATTGTTTAGGATTCATTGTGTCTGTTTCGCCATGTCTCATAACTTATTTTTTTTTAATCTTTATTGGTGAAAGTATTGCATATGCTCATTTTTCCCCACATTGACCTCCTCCAGCCTGCCCCTACCACCAACACCAGGTCTTCACCACTTTATTATCTGTGTCCATTGGTTGTGCATATATGCACACAAGGTCTTTGATGATTTACTTCCACCCTCCCGCATCTTCCCTCTGAGATTCTGCATTCTGTTTCATGCTCCCATGTCTCTAGATCCACCCCTATGTTCATAGCAACAAACTTATGATAGCTAAGATCTGAAAACAGCCAAAATGCCCAACAGTACATGAGGAGATAGAACAGCTGTGGTACATTTATACAATGGAATACTATGCAGCAGTCAAAAAGGAAGAAGCTCTTACTGTTTGAGACAGTATGGAGGGAACTAAAGAGTATCATGCTAAGTGAAATAAGTCACTAAGAGAAAAACAAATATCACATGACCCATGAAAACGCTCATACATGGAATCTAAGTAACAAAATAAACTGATGATCAGAGTGGATCCAGAGACATATCAAGGATATTTTAAAGGATGCAAATAAACAACCAGAGAAGAAGTACATGGGGCAAAGTCTAGAAAGGTCCCTGGCACAGAAGGTTATGTCCCGTGGAGTTGGAGTGTGCCACCTTCATGGCAGGTGGATGTGTTTACCATTTTGGAGGCTCTGAAAACCCTATATTTGGGGGGTTTGGAGGCTTCATCACATAGGTATGATCAGTTATTAAGTCACTTTTCAGTTCCTCTCCCCTATTAAGAAAATGGTTACTGAGACTAAATGTATGAACCAAGTTTGATTTTTCTGGTGCCCAGCCAACATCCAGGAGACTATCAAGAATAACCTCATTAGAACAGAAGATGCTCCTATCATAAGATTCAAAGGTATTTGGGAGTTCTTGGTAAGAAATTAGGGTCAAAGACAAAATATTGGAACAAAGGATATTAATAATTTGCCAGTCACTCAGGAGATGACAAGGGTTTAGGGAATTTCAATGTCAGAAAATGGAGTCAAAGAGCAAATATCAGCATGAACTGGCATAGATTTATACCCGTGTGTATATACGTATGTTTCATATATCTTAACCATATTATTTTCAATATGTGCGTATATAAATATACATAAATGTCAAAAATGTATACATACTTTAGCTCATGATAGCTCAATTTTGAAAATGTAATAAACACTGCCTTTATAATTATTTGAAGTATGAGTATATAGTTTGGGGCACCAAATTGTAAAATATATATATCTTATTTCATACATATATGTGTATGTATATATCTTATTTCTAGCATGAAAATGTGTCTTATTATTTCACAAAGTGTTTGTGAGATCTGTTGATATAGATATTTCTACGTTCTGCTTCAAGTTTGTTCTATTAATGCTTGATTCTTTGTATTTCTAAAACTTAAAATGCAGGATGTAAATTTCTGCAAAATATCCTGCTAAGATGATGATTAAAATTACGTTTAAGTTATAGTTTTACTTAGAGAAAATTAACAATCTTACAATATTGATTGAGGTTTGAATCCATGAATATGGTACATTTCTTTACTTACTGATATTCTTTAATTCTCCTGAACAATATTTTAAGGCTTTTACTTTAGGGTTCTTTTAGGACTTGTATTAAATTTACTAGTTTTTGAATGTTTCTATGGTAACATTAGTTTCATTTTTAAGTATCTTTTTATAGTTATATAGAGAAGTATTTGATTTTTTTATATTTATCAAACTTACTAAACTTAACAAACTTATTATATTTGTTAAGTATTTAGCAAACTTGCTAAATTCAGTAATTAAATATAAAAGTTTATAGACTCCTTTTGGTTATCTATCTGCAAATCATATCATTTATAGGTACTTGTAATTTAAATTTTATTGATATGTGATTCTATTTATTTTCTTTCCTTGGCAAACAAAACATGGAATAGAAGTGCAGATGACAAGCACTCATCTATTTTAACTACTTATAGGGGAACCATATCAATATTTTACAATTGTGTATAATGTGTGCCATATATTTTTTGGAGCTATTGTTTTTTCATATTGTGGAAATGTTTTTTTCATTTCTAATTATCTATGTATTTTTTATAAATAACAACTAAATATGAAATATTATTTAAATGGCAAATCTAATCTTTTGCATGTTTATTAAAATTACCTAATTATTTTTCCACATTTCTTTTGAATGTGGTGAATTTTATTAATTACCACATTGCATTACTTTTAATAAATAACTACATTTTTTATTTAAACTCTTGAGAAAGGCCAATAATATAACTTTTTTTTTCTGAAATATACTTATCAAATATTTGGAATTAAAATTATGTTAGCCTCATAAAAACATTTTCTTTTCTATATTTGGGATAAGGTTGGATAAGACTGAAAAAATTCCTGGGAAAAGCCATTTGTTCCTAGATTTTTACTGTGAAATATTTCAAATGATGGATTGATTTTTTAATAAGTACTAAAGAAATAATACTTATATTTGTTTTTTCTATCACTCTTGAATTATCTAAACTATAAAATTATTATCATAAAGTTTGCCGTGCTATACTATCATTTGTTTTTTTATTTATTTTTATGCAACATTTAAAAATATTTTCCTAGTGATTTAATAATTTTATTGGTAACTTTAAAAAACAAACTTTTATTTTTGTTTATATTTTAATTATCCTATCTAATAAGAGTAATATGCAAATTAACCACTACTCTGTTACACCCACAAGTCATGCCCATCAGCCAATAAGGAGCAAGCATGCAAATTAACCCAAATACCATTGCTGTAGCCATGTAGAGAGCAAGAGGGAGCTTGGGTTTCCCCAGTAATGGAGGAAGCCAAGCTTTCCGCAAACCCTGAAGGGAGCAGGTCTCCACTCCAGGCTACAAGGATTTATTTATCCTCTATAAATGAAACTTAACAAAATTGGTGGCAGCCATGGAGCTGGAGAGAGCAGGAGGCTAGGGTTGCCCTCTGGATGGAGGAAGACAAGCTTCTGCATCCCTGGCCTCCCTTGGCTGTGCTTAAGGCTACGAGGTTTCAATTATAGAAGATAAATAAATCCCAACAGAAATGGTTGCTGCCACAGAGCAAGCAGAAGGCTTAGCTCTGCTCCAGGCTACAAAGTTTCAATTGTAAAAGATAAATAAATTCCAGATACCAGGGCAACCACTTGGGTTACTGGGGGGCATGGCTGGCCTGTAAAACACCACAGGCCGCTCACCCAGGCTGCCCCACATCCCAAGGGAACACCCACCCTGATTGGGGACACCCTTCAGGGCAAACCAGCTGGCCCCCACCCAAGCACCAGGCCTCTATTCTATCTAATAAAAGAGTTATATGCTGATTGAACATCACTCCAACACACAAGATGGCTGCCCCCATGTGGTCAAAGATGGCTGCCCCCATGTGGACATAAGGTGGCCACCACAAGATGGCCAGCAGGGGAGGGCAATTGGGAGGGACCAGGCCTGAAAGGGAGGGCAGTTGGGGGCAATTAAGCCTGCAGGGGAGGGCAGTTATGGGTGACCAGGCTGACAGAGGAGGGAAGTTGGGGGTGACTGTCCTGCATGAAAGGACAATTGGAGGAGACCCAGGCCTGCAGGGGAGAGCAATTGGGAGAGGCCAGGCCTACAGGGGAGGGCAGTTAGGGGCAACCACGGTAGCAGGGAGCAGTTAAGCATCAATCAGGCTATCAGGGAAGTGGTTAGGCAGTCATCAGGCTGGCAGTCAGAAGTGGTTAGGGGCAATCAGGAAGGCAGGCAGGCAAGCAGTTAGGAGCCAGCAGTCATGGATTGTGAGAGGAATGTCTGACTGCCCATTTAGGCCCAATTCTGGCAGGATCGGGCCTAAACGGGCAGTTAGATATCCCTGGAAAGGTCTCAGATTGAAGAGGGTGCAAGCTGGGCTGAGGGACAACCCTCCCCATGCACAAATTTCATGCAACAGGCCTCTAGTATATTTATAATTAATCTATTCAGTTACTTTTGATATTACTTTCTTGTACATTTTTTATTTTATTTTAATTTTCTCCAATTTTATGATTAACAAACAATTGTTTTTCAGTCTTTCTTTCTTCCTAATGAGTAAACTTATCCCTATAAATTTATCTTGAAACAGTGTTATAGCTCTGTACCACATTTTTGAACATTTTATAGCTTCATAAATTTTCCATTTAAAATATTTTCTAGTTTTCATTATGAGTTTAATTTTGACCCTGGAATAGTTGGAAGTATCTTGCTTAATACTTTGAACTTTGGAATTCCCTAGTTATCTTTCTTTTAAATAAATTTTAATAAAATAAACTCTAGTTTAATCCTTTTGTGGTTAGAGCACATACTCAATAATCTCATTCTTTTTCAAATTAGTTGAGTCTAGATGGTTCCATCTCTGTTCTAGGGAGAACAATTCATCTATTTTTACCTTGGGAACGAGGAACTGCCTTTGTGGATTAGAAGGGAGGAGAAAGGGTAATAGAAGGATGAAATTCTAACTAGCCCACTTCTTCCTGATAGAGTCCTTTAATTAATTACACTCGTAATTGCCCTGTGTCCCACGCTGTCTTCTGTGCAACTAGCTCACATTTCATTGTCTCCAGGGCATCTACAGTAAAGATTGTCCTTCCCTCTGGTGCTTTGGTTTGTGAAGTTCTCTATTAATATCCAACCATCTGCTTAAAACTTTCTAGATTTCCTCAAATATTTTGGTCCACTGATTTTTCACTTTCCTATAGTTATTTCTTTTATAACGTCTTATAAAAGAGGTTTAGTAAGAATGGGAAGTACAGCTAAATTCTCAGTCTGCCATCTTGAACAAGCTGGTGGATCATTTTTAGCAGTATTTTTCTAAGATCCCCATTTAATATCATTTTTGAAAAACAGTTATACAAACCATCATTAACTAAAATATTAAAATTGGGCATCCTAGTAAGAAAAAAAAAACTTTTATAATTGGAAGCAAAATGTTGTTCTCTTTCCTTTATTAAAACTAACCTTTCATTTGCTCAATTCAGTTACCCTGTAGTCCAATAGGGGGGAAATTAGTTTTTCTGTAGAACTGAACTGTCCAGTCACTTATCAGTGCCAAGGTAACTTTCATTATCACACATCTAGCCCAAGAGATCTAGGTCACATAGCAGGTTATCTCAGGATGTTTTCAAAGGAGGGGGGTTTATTGTCAACAAGTTGAGGTAGTAAACAGAGGAAGTGAGTGGTCCACCAGAGGCTGCACCCCTAGATATAATCCCTTTGGTGCCAAGAGCTTCCTCAATTTTCATTTCATCTGCTGATCACTCTGGTCCTTTTGAGTGAGAGTAGTCAAGTTGGCAAAGCTGGCATTCTTTCTCTGAATAGTTTCACAATTGTTGTGGCACTTTTGCTTCTCAAGTTTGGAAAGAGAAAGGAAATTTCTCAGGGAGAGAGGCAGGCAGTTCAGGGCATTACCTTGCAAAAAGATTACAGTACATGAGTACATATTCCCTGCATCGGAGTGTGAAAATGTAGGTCAGAAAGCAGAAAAGTGTATTCTATTGCTATAAGATTTCCTTTGAAATAGTTGTCTCCATTATAACTGGTTCCATTTCTACTTCAAAAGGTGCAACTAGCATGAACAAAACATAAATCTACCTGACCTTGAAATGTTAGGCTCTTTTCTGAAATCTCCCAGGTAAGCATTTCAGTCTCTTAAAATTAAGAAATTCATTTTATTTTTGTTTAAGTTTAAATTTGCTTTAACAATCCAACCAATGTTCATATCCTGTAAGGAAAAGTATAGAATACACCCCTTATATATTGCAGCTTTGCATGATCTATGGTTACAATCCTTTGTGCATAAATACTGAAAATATATGACTTTTCATAGTGGTGATTTGTGGCTAAGTAGGGATATGCCAGGAGTACCTGTTCCTCAATATCTCAGGTGTAGATGCTTGGAAATAGAAGGTGCAGCATCTCTTGAACCCCAAGTACAAGGGGCAGCATCTCTTCTTTAATAAACCACCAGGTGTTCAGGGTGAATTTGATCTATAATTTCTCAAGAATAAACTATAAAGGAGCATCATTCAGAGCAGGTGGCTCATGGGCACATTCTCATGCCATTGGCCTGTCGTTGGCGAGAAGACAGGTTGATGAGAACCGATGGTGATATTGGCACGACATTCTGACTAATGAGAGCCTGAGTTTTCAGTGACTTGGAAGAACATTAACAAATATTTCAGCAAAAAAAACACACCTTTTTTTTTGCATTAGCATTAGATATACTTTCTCTCTTGCCAGTTTTGTTTTGTTTTAACAGAATCCTTTCTCTGATACCTTGTACCTGGTAGAGAAATCCTAATACTCGTGTGTCCCTTCCTCCTCCCATATTTTTCAGACTGTCTCTTTCCAGCTCACAGCCTTTTGTTTCCTGCCACAGAAATGTATCATTCTCTTTCCTGTAATAATAACGCTTACCAACCAATCAATAACCTGGATCATAATCCATTAGAGCCAAATAATGAGCAATAGAGAAATTTTATCAAGAGGGTTTCCTTCGCATAAAGGGCAATGAGGGATGGATAACTGTGTAGTTGATACTTACTGGTAAGGAAGAGAGATTTATTCTGCTCCTGGGAAGATAGCTTCCCATCCAAACCATCATTTCAAAATCTTATCCCAAAGGGGACTAAATAAGCTACATGTATACATAAATAAGCCCACTATATATATATGTATATGTATATATGCATACATACATATACATATACATATACACACATATATATACACATACATATATACACACATATATACACACATACACATACATACACATACACACACACACATATACATATATATATTTCAGCGAGGAATGAGAGAGAGAGAGAGAGAGAGAGAAACATCAATGATGAGCGAGAATCATTAATCAGCTGCTTCCTACACAGTCCACCTGGTGATTGAGCCTCCAACCTGGGCATATGCCCTGATTGGGAATTGAACTGTGACCTCCTGGTTCATAGGTTGATGCTCAACCACTGAGCCGCACCAACTGGCTAAATAAGCTACTTTTAAGAGCCAATAAAATAAAATGGAATGCGTACACTTTTATAATAATCAGAAATCGGTTTCATATTATTCTACTACTATCAATTAATACCTACTGGAAAATATCAGAGGCTTGCTTTTCAGTCTCTAAGTCTACTAGTACATTCTTCTGTGGCTTAAAACATTACCAATACGTGAATTTTAGTTCTTTTGAGTTTTCCATAATATCATAGAATCAATATTTAACAATGTTTTATAAAAAGATTTTTAAAAGTTTGAGGGCTTTAGTAACAAAAACTACTTTTTAACATTTTAGACTAGCCAGAGTTTGTCCTAAAAACATTTATTATCTGTTTAAAAATTCATAAACACATTATGATTTTATTGAATTCACCATATTTTTTTAAAAAATGGAAAAAGTATCATTTTTATGTTTATACCAGAAATACAATATGTGCATTAAAAAACACAAAAAATTCAAAGACAAACTGGATAAGCTATTTAGTCTGTCTTTAAAATGAGCCAGAAGGGGAAAATGTATGCAAATACAATAGGCTAATTGCTTTGCAATTTGGCTTTATTTTCTTGACACTAATGGAGAATTTCTAACACCTACACAGCTAGTAAGTTGAGAAGTTATAAGCTTTATCTGAATAGATGTTTGTAGTCAGAAAGACAATAAGAAATGTTTACTTGCTGCTGAGAGAATAGAGATGACTGAACAGAGGCTGAATCTGTATTCCAGTCTGCACAGTACCAGAGGGCGTATCCCAGGATCTTAAAAGTTCAAAGGGAAACATGGGTAGGCAAACATATATTTTTAATCTCATGTGTTTCATTGTTTTAAATTTCTCATTAAAACTTTAATTGTTTTTATCTTTATATAAGGTAATAGCTATATGTACACTTTTTTTTTTACATTTTATTTTATTGTTTAAAGTATTACATATAGTAGTACCTATATAGCTTATAAGTGGCGATTCCAATATCCACTCGCATGTCTATCTAAATTCAAAGCACTATTTTCCATCCCTCACTTTACATCCACTTAATTTGCCATAAGGGAATCTTTTTTTTTGGAGTGGACACAGTCATAGTTGGGTTTGGAAACCAATGTGAAATGAAGCAGTCATGAAAGCGGAGTTTAGTCACTAATAGGGAAGGATGTCATTTACATACAACAGAGGAGAGTCCACTATATTTTAGGAAATCCAAAGCATTTTTGTTCATGTGATTATAAATTCCACAGAGCAAGGTGGAGATGGGAGGCTGGAAGAGTAGGTTGAGGCCAAAGCAGTACAGGCTCAAATGCCCAAGTAGAAATCTGGCCTTTTTTTGGGTCACAGAAAATAACCAAAGCTTAAGCTTGAAATGACATGGTTGGATTTGCACATCTGATAGGAGTCCCATCAGAGCAGGTGAGAGGCTATCTGGTAGAGCCATTAATAAGGTAGCTAATAGAAAAAATGGAGCATTTTTTTTTTTTAAAAAAAGAAGGGCTTTACACTAAAAAAGGATGAGATTCCGTTGAGTGACTCATGCATTGTACACAAGAGCTCTGAGGACAGGTGGGTGGTAGAAGTAAACGTTGAGATTTCTCAGTGGAGAATGTGGCAGTGGTATCAGGCCTACGTCATAGCAGTGGCTACCTTGTGTGGTTCAGTACTGTGATTTGGGCTCTTGTCCTCTTAGGGATTGTCCCGTTGCCTCAGACCAGGAAGTGGAGTCTGGGCACATTGGGGCCGCCTCATGCTCAGACAGGTGTAATTGGATCCATTTGTCTGCAGTCTGTACATAGCTTTACAAAGCAGTTTTTCTAAGTTGTGTATCTCTCTCATCTGCTTCAGAGTTTTGATATCTTGGTTTTCCTTCTTATTCAACAGCCACCTTCTTAAAGCTTTCCCTTTTGGTGATGGTATAAAGATGGAGCACGCAACTCCTTTTCAATCTTTATAACATCACCAAAGTCCATGTTCTCAGGAATGGCATCTCAGTGGCTTCCTCAAGCAGATCAGAGCCCAGATGCACTCTCATACCCCCTTCATACTTTTCTTCCATAGTGCTAATCACAAGTTATAATTTTCTATTTGAGAAATTATTTGATGATGCTTATCTCTTTTGTTATACTGTAGCTCTAGGAGGAAGGGCAATATGTGTAATCTTTTTTAATGTGTTTCACAAGCTCAGAAATTTTTTTGGAATGTAGTTACATGTTTCCAATTTATATATTCTATATAATAAAGAGGTAATACGCAAATTGACCCTCATGCCTTCACACAAGATGGCTGTCACAAGATGGCCAGCAGGGGAGGGCAGTTGTGGGTGATCAGGCCAGCAGGAGGGGACAGTTGGTGGAGATCAAGGCTGGCAGGGAAGGGCAGTTGATGGGAACCCAGGCCTGCAGAAGAGGGCAGTTAGGGGTGACCAGGCCAGCAGGGGAGGGCAGTTAGGGGTGACTAGGCCAGCAGGGGAGGGCAGTTAGGGGTGACCAGGCCAGGAGGGAGGGCAGTCAGTGGTGACCAGGCTGGTCGGGAAAGGCAGTAAGAGGCAACCAGGTCTGAAGGGGAGGACAATTAGGGGTGACCAGGCCAGGAAGGGAGGGCAATTAGAGGTGACTAGGACAGCAGGGGAGGGCAGTTAGTAGCGATTGGGCTGGCAAGGGAGCAGTTAGGCATTGATCAGGCTGGCAGGGGCATGGTTACGGGGTGAGATCAGGCTGGCAGGCAGAAGCAGTTAGGGGAAATCAGGCAGGTAGGCAGGCAAGTTGTTGGGAGCCAGCAGTCCTGGATTGTGAGAGGAATCCCAGAGTGAGAAGGAGACTGGGCTGAGGGACACACACCTCCATGCACAGGCCTCTCATATATATAGGACGACTTTCCATCGGTGCCATTTCAATTGACATGTTGAGCATGAGAAGTGCATCTTTAAGCTCTGACCTCATTGATCTCTCTCAAGTTTGCATTAAAATACCAGTTAAGAATTTTCTTTGTGTTGTTGCAAATATCCTTGTAAGTATTTTGATAGTTGGGTAATCCATTCACTCATTCATTCCACAAACAATAATTGAGCACAATGCCTTGCACTGGGACAGGGAATACAAGAATTAAAAAAGACTTGTTTTTCCTCTCAAGGGCTTAGTTAATTCTTCCCACATTCCAATCTCAGCTCTCTACAATTTTTTACAACAAACTAAATCCTACCACTGGAAAATAAGTTGACTGTATTCCATTCCCTTGTGTTTTCTACTTAAAATTGGCTGCAAAATGAGACATGGCCCTTTTGTTATTTTCATTATATAGCAAATTGCTGTGATATTTGACAGGAATTAAATGCATGCACAGCCTAGAGTCAGCTCTACCTTATTATGAATTTGAATTTTTGAGAAAGAAATGGAATCTGTCAGACCCAGAGTCTCACTGTTGTTTTAAAAAATGGTGTCATTGAAATCTTGAGTCACTACAGGAAGACATGGAAGCTAAGTGTCTAGTGACAGTTTTTTCAATGAATTGTACTCTGTAACAATTGTCTCTGGTGTGTTATCATTTCCAGTGCTTGCAAGGAAGTGTCTTCTTCATGCTATTTCAAAGAAAACCAGAATATTTTATAGATTTGGCATTTCAATACCTTTCTTATTTCATCAGTTCAACATATTAGAGAAGACTGATAGTTTGTGGTTTGTGTTGAAAATAAAATACGTCCATTGAAAGTTGTTTTTGCAGTTTTCCTATTGTCATGTCAATGCTAACCATTTCAAAAGAAAATGCGTTGAGACACTTTTATTATAAAAATAGTATAGCCCTAGCTGGTTTGGCTAAGTGGATATAGCCTTGGCCTCTGGACTGAAGGGCCCCAGGTTCAATTCCTGTCAAGGGCACATGCCCAGGTTTTGAGCTTGATCCCCAGTAGGGGCCATGCAGGAGGCAGCTAATCAATGATTCTCTCTCACCATTGATGTTTCCATCTCTCTCTCTCCCTCTCTTTTTCTCTCAGAAATCAATTAAAAATATATTAAAACAAACAATAACAACAGCAAAAAACAACAACAGTGTACTCTGAGCTGACAGTAGAAATTTAGAGGGAGGATGGGAAAAACGGTTTCAATACTTAACTCAATGGCATGGGATACATATAATGTATTATACAAAGTACAACATTTATTTAAATATCATTGTAAGATGGGACAGTTGCTTTTATGTTTGCTCACATGGATTATGTATGGACTCATTTGTTCTTTATGATTGGTCTTTATGAATGGCCTCTAAAATAAAGGGCTTAGCCGAAACCAGTTTAGCTCAGTGGATACAGTGTCGGCCTGAGGACTGAAGGGTCCCGGGTTCGATTCCGGCTAAGGGCATGTACCTTGGTTGCAGGCACATCCCCAGTCGGGGTCGTGCAGGAGGCAGCTGATCGATGTTTCTCTCTCATCCATGTTTCTAACTCTCTCACCCTCTTCCTTCCTCTCTGTAAAAATTCAATTAAAAAAAAATACAATAAATAAATAAATAAATAAATAAATAAAATAAAGGGCTTAAATAAGCTTTGCCCACTCATCACCAGTAACAAGGTATTAGTCTTACTATAATGTGCCTTTAGTCTATACAAAGATGAATCAAGAGGGTGGAGTTCTCAGCCTTCATAATGGAATGGCAGGAAGATCTGCTCATAGGAATTACTTTTGCTCACATTTTGCTGCAGTCTTATTGCATCATCTGATATTCATATTAGATCCAGTTATTTAGTCCTGGAAACAACTAAAAGATTTTGGCTCTCTAATATCATGATATAGCCACTGATTATTTTCTGACACCTGGGTTTAGACTTAGTATGTGCTATTTTCTGACTCCTGGGTTTAGACTTATGTGCTATTGTTCTGTATCTATCTTGGCACTAAATATTATAGCAACCTCACTTGAAGCAGTCAAAGTTAAATTCTTATTCTCAATAAGGTATGCATAAAAACATATTCAGATGCTTCATAAATAATTTTTAAACAAAATTCAGTTCTCTGAATGCTTAATGTGATTATTTCCAAACATCTAACTATTTGAAATATAATCACTTGGTTGACTTCGTTGTATGCGTTCATTCATATTTCTATTCTCAAGGAAAGAAAACTGAAGTTTCTGTGAGGGAAGCAGAACATATCTAAAGTAGAAATAGTCACAAGAAAATACTAGAAATACTATAACAGAAAAGATGAAGGCCTTTGATAGCTCATAAGTAGACATCACATGATTGAGAAAAAAAAAAGTGAGGTTGAAATTAGGCCATTAGAAAATTTCCATAATACAGGCAAATGGAAAAACAGAATGGAAAAAAAGGTAATAATAAAAAATTGTAGTACAAAAGTTACAACATATACATATATTATTGACCAAAAAATAAAAAGAATGTAGCAAATAAAAGGTTTAATATAATAAAGGCTGAGATCTGTCAACATTAATGACAGATACCAAAATACAGATACAAGTAATTCAGAAAATGATAAGCAAAAGCAAGAGGTGACATTTTTTATAGATGTATGTATATTCAAAAATTAGTATACATTCATATGTTTCTTTCCTCTGTCAACTGAGAGAACCTAGAAGCAAAGACTTCCTAGGAACAATGATCAACTAAAGGCTGAGGTTCCTTCCTAGTACCATTTGCATATAAAAAGGATCTTAAAGAAATAGTTGATTCTAGGACTAGGGTATGGAATACATGAAATTAACTTGGAACATCTTAAAATACCAAATGCTAAGGAAATGCTTACATAAGAATGCCATGACATGGATATGTAAAAGGGGAAACTGAAAGAGCACAGTGGCCAAAATTGTAATGATTTGAGAAACAAAATAAAAAAATTCTTATTAGGTTATAACTACAAGTATTAATACTCAGGAGAGTGTACAGATATAAATATCAATTTTAAAGGTAGAGAGAATAACTTTCCTGTGCAGAAGAATTCCAGATACTTTATGTAGATATTGTTCCCTTACAGAGATGGGGCACAGCTCTCCCCTTGGTAAGTGTGGCTATGTATAATGACTTTCCGAAAGGTACTGTATGGAAAGTAGGGTAGTGGTGGATGTAGGAACACTAATTAAACAGTGCAATAAAACTTCGAGATACTATCTAATCCAGATTATCAGGATTATCTTCACTAGTGATTGTGTAATATGATAAGACTGTGGTCTTATACAAAACTATAAATCCAGTCTACTCATGTGAAAAAATATAGAGAAATGTCAACTTATTCTTTTCAACAAACAATGCTGCAGCAACTAAATTTCCATTTTTGAAATTATACTTCAACCTCACACCATACATAAAAATTAACGGAATGAATCAGTGACTGAAATATAAATGCTAATAATATAAACTTCTTTGAAGACAACTTAGATATAAATCTTTGTAACCAAGGATTAGGCAATGTTTTCTTGTGTTGTTGTTTTTGTTTGTTTGTTTGTTTTATTGATTTTTTACAGAGAGGAAGGGAGAGAGATAGAAAGTCAGAAACATTGATGAGAGAGAGACATTGATCAGCCGCCTCCTGCATGCCGCACACTGGAGATGTGCCCGCAAGCAAGGCACATGCCCCCAACCGGAATTGAACCCGGGACCCTTCAGTCCGCAAGCCGACACTCTGTCCACTGAGCCAAACTGGTCTTGGCTGCTTTTGTTTTTGTTTTTGTTTTTTTTAATATGATAGGCCCAGCACAAGCAACAAAGGGGAAAATAAAACACAAATTGGTCCTTCCCCAGACCATCAAATCTAATGTGATTTTCTTTTTTTTTTAATATATTTTATTGATTTTTTTTTAATTCATCATTTTTTAAAAATTGTGCTTTAAAAGCCTATTATGAGAGAACATGGGAGACATCTGTAATACTGTCAACAATAAAATAAAACTAAAATATATCAACAAACAAGCAAATAAATAAGAGACCCTATCAAGAAAGTATAAAGATAACCTAGGTAATGTAAGAAAATATGTGTACACTGTATATCTGATTTGGATCTAGCCTCCAGAATATATCAAAAACTCTTACTATTCAAAAGCAAAAAGATGAGTAATCCAATTTAAAAATGGCAAAGAGTTTGAACAGACATTTCTCAAAAGGAGATCTACACATGGCCCCCGGGGACAGAAAAAGATGCTCAGAATCATTAGCCATCTGGAATAGGTAAATCCAAACCACAAGAAGATACCACTTCACACCCAGTAGGATGACAAAGTTTAAATGGACAGATAATACCAAGCGTTGACAAGGATGCGGAGAAATTGGAACCTTCAGCCATTGCTGGTGGGAATATAAGATGCAGCAGCCACCATAGGAAACCATTTGGCAGTGCCTCAAGGAATTAAGAGTAGAGTTTCCATATGATCCAGGAATTCTACTCCAAGACACATATCGAAGAGATTGAAAACATATGCTTGTACGAAAACTTGTGCTTGAATGTTTATAGCGGCATTCTATGTGAACGCTCGAAAGCAAAAACAACACAAATGTCCACCATCTGATGAATTAAAAAAAATAAAATACGGCACTGTATATCCATACAATTGAATGTTATTCATCCATAAAAGAAATTAAGTACTGATATTCAGTACGATGCTGTGACAGAGATCGATCTTGAGACCACTACACTAAATAAAAGAAACCAGACGCAAAAGGCCACATACTGAATGATTCTACTTATACAAATTGTTCAGAATAGAGAAATCCACAAGACAGAAAGCATGTTAGTGGTCTCCAGGGGATTAGGGGAGGGCGATATTTTATTTGGGGGTAATGAAAATATTCTGGAGTTAAATAGGGGTAAAGGTTGTATAAGATGGTATATATTCTGAAACCCAGTAAGTCACACTATTTAAAAGTGTGCATTTTATAGTATGTTAATTATATCTCATTTAAAAAAAAATGCCAATTGAGGGCCATCCTGACCTATGTTCCTCACCAGTATGCAGCCAGCACTCCTCAAAACAGTGACAGTCTTCAAAAACAAAGATTGAGCCAAGACTGGTTTGGCTCAATGGAGAGAGCGTAGGCTTGCGGACTGAAGGGTCCCAGGTTCGATTCCAGTTGGGGGCATGTATCCTGGTTGCGGGCACATCTCCACTGTGGGGCGTGCAGGAGGCGGCTGATCGATGTCTCTCTCTCTCATCGATGTTTCTGACTTTCTATCTCTCTCCCTTCCTCTCTGTAAAAATCAATAAAATATATTTTTTAAAAATTACAAAAAAAAAAAGATTGAAAAATTGTCACACACAGCCAAGAGAAGAGACTAAAGAGACATGAAGGCCAAGTGTAATGTCTATCCTGAATAACATCCAAGAACAAAAAAAGACAGAGATAAAAATTAAAGAAATCTGATTAAAATACGAACTGCATTTAACTGTGACAAAAGTACCCCAGGTATATAAGACATTAGCAACAGGGAAAACTGCATGCAAGGCCTATGGGAATTCTCCATACTAGCTTCTTAGGTTTTCTGTTCATCTAAAACTGTTCTAAGATTCATAGTTCATGAAAATAAACTCTATTATGAAGTGCTGATAATATTCTCCATTATAACAGTAAGCAAACAGATGCAAAAATAATTTTAGTAACTTGCCTAAGGTGATAGCTACTAAGTGCTAGTGCCACTCTTTGAACCTTGGCAGTCAAGTTTTAGAATTTATGCTCTTTTAAAATCAATATACTTTTATTGATTTCAGAGAGTTACGGAGAGAGAGAGAGAGAGAAAGAACTGCTGGCCTGGTCACCCCTAACTGCCCTCCCTTCTCCCCTGCTCACCCACAATTGCCCTTTGCTGCAGGGCTGGTCCCCACACAACTGCCTTCCCTGTAGATTCTGTCCCCACCACCTCTCCATTGCAGGCCTGGTTCCCCCCAAGTGCTCTCTCTCTGGCAGATCTGGTTCCCCCTGAACTGTCCTCCTCTGGCCTGGTCCCCACTCTCTCCAACAGCCCAATCCCACTGTCCTCCACTGCAGGTCTGGTTCCCCTTAACTGCTCTCCCTGCTATCCTGGTTAACCCTGACTGCCCTCTCTACTCTCCTGATTTCCCACAATTGCCTTCCCCTGCAGGCATGGCCCCCCTAAACTGCCTTCCCCTGAGGGCCTGGGTGCCCCTCAACTGCCCTTCTTTGCAGGCCTGGTCACCCCCAACAACCCACAACTGCCTTCCCCTGCCAACCATCTTGTGTCCACATGGGAGCAGCCATTTTGTGTCTTAGAGAGATGGTCAATTTGCATATTACTCTTTTATTAAAGAGGATACATACTAGTGGCCTGGTGCACAAAATTCATGCACAGAGGGGTAGTTCCCTCAGCTCATTCTGCACCCTCTCTAATCAGGGACACCTTGGGGGATGTATGATTTCAGTTTAGGCTCAATCCCACCTAAACTGGAAGTCAGACATCCCTTTCCCAATCAGGGACCACTACCTCCTAATTGCTCACCTGCCTTCCCACCTGATTGCCCCTGTCTCTGCCTGCCTGCCTGATTGCCCCTAGCTGCCCTTCCCTTGCAGGCCTGATCTTGCCCACAACTGCCCTTCCCTGCCAGCCTAATATTTCCCCCAACTGTTCTCCCCTGTCGGCCTGATCGCCCCTAAATGCCTCTGCCTGCTGGACTCATCTCACATCCAACTACTCTCCCCTGCTTGCCTGATTCCCCCTAACTCCCTCTGCCTATCTGATCACCCCCAATGGCCCACCCCTGATGGCTAATTTGGTTCTGACTGCTCAGTTTCTTTGCCAGTCAGGGTCTAAAGCTCCACCTCTTTGACAACCATTGGCTCCTCAGAGTTCACCCAGATTTGGTTCTGATTTGTTGGTTTATTTTTTTATTTGAAATATATTTTATTGATTTTTTACAGAGAGGAAGGGAAAGAAATAGAGAGTTAGAAACATTGATGAGAGAGAGAGAGACATCGATCAACCATTTCCTACACACCCCCTACTGGGATGTGCCCACAACCAAGTTGCATGTTCTTTACCAGAATCGAACCTGAGACCTTTCAGTCTGCAGGCCAACACTCTATCCACTGAGCCAAAGTGGTTTTTGCTGATTGGTCAGTTTCTATGCCAGTCAGCATCTCTGGGCCTGATCAGAGAGGTGGGGATGATCAGCAGCCCTTTGGAGGCTGGGAGAGAAAGAGAGGCAGTTGCTGGTGAATCTTGGAGAGAAAGAGAGTGGTAACAGCTGATCAACATTTGCCACAGAGGCTGCAGATCAGACCCTGGTTCTTTTTTCAGGCCTCTCTCTGGGCCTGATCCACAGCCCTCTCAGCAGTCGTGCTGTGTTGCCACATCCACACCAGTGGCTGTCAGCAATGACTTGACTGTAGGACTGAATTCCAGTTGGTTGAGCCTTCAGTCATTTTGGACGTTATGGACCTGGGTTTTTATATATTAGGATATCTAGTTAGGTTGCCAATGAAATATTAAAAAGTCTTCACCTAACTTAGCTAATTCAAGACTCTCAATATATAGTTGTTATCTGGGGAACCACCTTCAGAATCCTCCAGTCCTTATTTCTCTCTCTCTTTTTAATATACTTTATTGATTTTTTACAGAGAGGAAGGGGGAGGGATAGAAAGTAAGAAACATTGATGAGAGAGAGACATCAATCAGCCGCCTCCTGCATGACTCCACTGGGGATGTGTCCGCAACCAAGTACATGCCCTTGACCGGAATCAAACCTGGAACCCTTCAGTCCGCAGGCCGACACTCTATCCCTTAGCCAAACCGGTTCCGGCCTTTTTTCTCTTTTTAATCCAGCAAAATGAATTGACAATGGAACCTATCCACCCCATCACCTTCAGAGAATGGCTGCTGATCTAGGAAGGGGACTTATGGGTAATCTGTCTGACAGCATTTCTTGTTTTAACCATTAATTTCACTCTCAGAATATTCCAGTTGTCTGTTAGTCTTCCAGAGCAGTAAGCTCTCACGTATCCTTCTGTGAACTTTCTCTTCTCATCTGAGCCCAGTGGGAATGCTGACCAGAGAGATACTTTACTTGGTAGGAGGCGCCTTTAAGGGGAGTTAAAGCAAATGAAAAGCCACAGTGCACTGGTGGCAGCCTCACTGAGCCACCCACTCATGGAAATTGCTGAAGAATTTCTAATGCAGCCTGAACACATTCGTTTTCACAAAAATCAGACTTGAATATGAAATTGGTCCAGATAACCTTTGAAGTCCTTGCCAAGACTGAGATTCGGGAATTCTGGGACATGACTTACCATAGATATTAGGTATATATTAAGAGTCCTCTCACTTACCCCTTAGAAATATGTGATAGTAGCACTGAAAAGAGTAAAGTCAGAACTATATATATATATATATATATATATATATATATATATATATATTAGATCTTTTACAAAGAAGAAGGGAGAGGGATAGAGAGTTAGAAACATTGATGAAAGAGAGATATCGATCAGCTGCCTCCTGCATGCCTCCTACTTGGGATATGCCCACAAGCAGGATACATGCTCCTGACCAGAATCGAACATGGGACCTTGCAGTCCGCAGCCTGACCGGTTTCAGCTAAAGTCAGAATTTTGAAGTGAACGGTAAGAAAGTCATTTAGGTAGAAATTGTTGGTTTTCTAATCCAAGTCTTACCACAAAGAGATACAGACTATGTTCTCTGTGAATGCAAAGGCAAGACTTCCCCATGCAATTCACAGCAAAAGAAGCAGGTCAATACCAGCATCTCTGAGCAACCTGCCAGCCCCTCTGAGTGGTTTCCTCTGAACTTCTTGTGCACAATACACACACCTGTGCATTTTTCAACCATCCATTTCTGTTTTCTGCCACTTTTAGCCCCAAAGCTCTGAAACTGATAAAACCACCGAGGTATGTAATACGTGGCTAAGAGAGCCTGACCAAAATCATGCACTCAGTGAATAGCAAGGAGCAGACAAATCTGTGAAGTTAAGAAACTAGCTTTGAAGCAATTATCTGCAATTAGAGCAGATTTTGATGATAAAACCAGACACGAAGAAAGAGGAAAGTTAATGACAGGTGTCCATGAATGTGGATAGTGTTCTGCTTTGAGAGCCCCTGTTTTGTGTGGTTTAATTTATTTTTCTAATACTTAAAGACAATGTCTGGGCTAACAGCATTTACAAATCATGACTAAGGACTTAGTGTTTCAAGATCCTAGAATAGAATACATCTCCACGTTATGAATTCACTACATCAAACACAAAGCACAATCTTTTATTCTTAGTTGAAAATGTTATACCAAAAGTTACGTATAGTTTGAGTAATAAATGCTAAATCCAACATCAAGGTGTACAAATTTATACAATCTGTCCTTAAATGTTCAATCTCTTTTTAGAGAAATTACCATTAGGAAGTGGGGATTGTTTAATTTTCCATAAAATTAAGGTAATTACCTCAGAAACTTTAGATCCTGCTATTTTTTGCCTTATCTATTTAGCAAAGCTTGTAGTGAAGTGAAACATAATGAGAATTCTAAACTTGAAGAAGTCCTAGGTCTAAGTCATGACTTTGTCACTTATTAGTTATGCAACTTTGGGCACATCGGTCTGATCTTCAATTTGCCCATAAGTAAAAGGAAACAATATCCTTCCCATCTCTTATTGAGAGAATCAAAATCATTGACTCATTCAACAAATATGTATTGATTGCAACTACATACCATGCACTTTACTAAGAGTTGTAATCGTAGATATACCAGAGAACCTATCCTAAAACAAATTTGTAACCAAATTGAATACATTGTGATGACTAATATTCTAGACCAGTGGTTCTCAACCTTCCTAATGCCGCAACCCTTTAAGACAGCTCCTCATATGGTGGTGACCCCGAACCATAAAATTATTTCCGTTGCTACTTTATCACTGTAATTTTGCTACTGTTATGAACTGTAATGTAAATATCTGATAGGCAGGATGTATTTTCATTGTTACAAATTGAACATAATTAAAGCATAGGGATTAATCACAAAAGCAATATGTAATTATATATTGTGAAATATTTATTTCTAATGACAAATAAATGAAATTTTGTCTTGAATCGTGGTGTAGCATTGGTAACAGTCTTCATAGGACAACAGTAAACTACTTTGCTACATTTTGTTACACCGAGGAGCGGTGTGTTGGTTCCTAAGACCATGGGAAATAGGTGTTTTCTCCTGGTCTTAGGCGACCCCTGTGAAAGGGTCATTCGACCCCCAAAGGGGTCGTGGCCCAAAGGTTGAGAACCACTGTTCTAGGGGAAACCATTGGAGTGGGAGGGAATACCTGGCAAGGAGATAAGAAAAGGGAAGTGTCATTGTCAAAAAATAATATTATTATTGTTTTGAGAAACCCTTATTGGTTTAGTAACCATAATGAAAATATATATTGAGTACACATGTATGCCAGTCTGGGAAGTGGTTGTTGTATGTCAGTAGCCTAACTATCAGAGGAGTCTCCCAAGTCAAATGATCTTCATTCAACTCACATCCTTCTTCCATACTGAATGGGAAACCTCATCTCTCTAAGATATTTGTGATTTTTCTGCTGGGTTTACTAGTATATTGTCATTGTCACTTCTGTGACCAATCTCTTCTTTTAACAGTGCTCTTTTTCTATATCCTGTAGAAACATGAATAAAACACAGCTAAGTCTCCTTTCCCTTAAGTTTCCACAGTCGACACCACCAACAATATAACACACATAATCACTGTGTGATTAGTAGATATAATTGAGAATTCCAAAACTAGGGGAGGGATTACATTGACAGCATGGTGAGGCTATAAAAATAGTCTATTAAAGATTCTTTTTAAAAAATATATTTTATTGATTTTTTATAGAGAGGAAAGGAGAGAGATGGAGAGTTAGAAACATCAATGAGAGATAGACATCGATCAGCTGCCTCCTGCACACCCCTACTGGGAGTGTGCCCGCAACCAAGGTACATGTCCTTGACCGGAATCGAACCTGGGACCTTTCAGTCTGCAAGCCAATGCTCTATCCACTGAGCCAAACCTATTTGGGCCTATTAAAGATTCTTGTTATATAATGCCTTACAAGTCTTCAAGTTCAGTCACCCACTCATTGGTACCCAGATGGGTCTATATTTGTGCCATCTTGAGAATTCTCCCTTCCCCATTTATCTTCTAAAATCCGGAGCATAAAATAATACATTCTTATTCATGCAGAGTAGTACAACTACCAAAATAATTAACCAGGATTTTGCCTCTACCCATACACACTACTCAAGATATTTTCATGATCAACTTATCAGTCCCAACAACACTCTGAATCTCATGTTTTTCACAGACATTTTCAGAGGAAAATACCTATGCCTACAGATTTGAAATGCCCTGCCCAAAGTCACACAGCCAGTAAGTGGGCAGGACTAAAATTCAAACCTGGATCACCTAAAGTAGGAATCTCCATTCGACTCCGTATCCCTAATCAACTCTGTCTTCCTTTGTGCACTTCATCCAGGCTGTATTTTTTAAAGACATTTGAATATATTCCCAACGTTTTGAGAAAACACTTCCTTCCCAAAGATGTAAGATGAGCTTTAATTAAGGCAGAAATGCACCCCCCCCAAAAAAAAATTCCAATTATGTTGATATAATTGTCTCCACAGCATGATACGGCCCGGTATCAGCTTTAGCAGGCAGTGGAGACCCGGTGATATTGGGTTATTACCCCGGCAGGCCTGCTCTTAAATTAGACATGGCATTTGGCAAGCGGGCTCCACATCAACATTCTTAAGCAAATAGAGATGAACGCCTTTGTCTCTATTTAGACTTCCCGCAGAGCTTCATTAATTCACTGTTGTCTGGCCCTTTTGGTCCCCCCCTGCCCTCCTGGAAGGCCATGGCTGTAATGATGAGATACAAACCCAACTGAATATTCAACTTCACAACCTGGCAAGGTGCCTAGAGCAAAGCAATGACAGCTCACTGTTCGGGTTCCTATGTAAATTTTGACACTCACCAAATGAAAGAGCAGATCATATAATCATTCCCCCTAAGTGCAACCAGAAAGAAGGCAGAGGTTCTAATGGAGATAAGAGTTTTTTGCTTGGGGTGCAAAGCAAGGTCAGAGAGCTGCACTTGAAAGTTACAGGAGAATAAAATACTAGATTGCTCTTTAAATGTGTGTGTGTGTGTTTTTTTTTAAATTGTGCCCTGAGCTAGATTTTAAGCTGTCACTTCTCTTTTTCTTTTTTGATGCTTCTATTTTTAAAAACTCCTTTAGTAAACTCCAATGATGTCATGTATATGATAAATAAAAATAACAACAGCAGCATGCACTTTTATAGGTAGACACTATTCTAACGCAGGCATATATGACTTTTAGTGTATTTTGAGATAAATACCATTATGATAAGAGAGTTAAGAATTTTGCATGACATCAAAAGGTTCAAAATAATATATATGTATAATATAGTGTATCATATAAATACATTTTATATACATTGTATACATATACTAGAGGCCTGGTGCATGGAAATTCGTGCACATGGGGGGTCCCTCAGCCTAGCCTGTGCCCCCTCACAGTCTGGGACCCTTGGGGGATGCCCACCTGCTGGCTTAAGCCTGCTCCCTGAGAACAGATGATCTAAAAGAAATAATTATATACTTGGGTAAGGATTTTTTAAAAAGGTAAAGGTGGCATGAAAATTCACTGCCATCAGGGCTGAGTGGACTGGGCACCACCATTTTGTGGTTATGGGCATCACCATCTTGCGAGTGTGTGATGGTCAATTAGCATATTACCTCTTTATTACATAGGTTAAGTACTATACTCGTGACAAGAAAGGGACACATTAATCTTCCATTGCCTTCTAAGAAAGGTTGATCTACATAATAAAGGGGATGGTTTGTTTTGAAGGAGGGGGTTAGAGTGCTACAGATGTAAGTTACTCATCAAGTAAGTAATATGGAATAAAAAAGAATAAAAAAGACCCATTAGGATGAACCATGGTTCTAGGACCAATATCATAGGATAGAGAAAATAGAGAAGCTGTTCCAAAAGTATTTACAGGGGAGACTTGGTGACAAAAAAAAAAAAAAAAAAAAAAAAAGCAAATGTTGGAAATAAAACAGAAAAGACAAATGGAGCTTTGTATTGGTCTTTGCAGTGAAACATTTCATAGAGGCCTTCTTGTTCTTATCAAAAAATAATAATTCAGTGAAATACACATTTCTCACTAAATGCTTGGTGAAGTGACTTTGTTTTTTATGGCTATACGAGGCACTGGGTTTTGCTAGAGCTTTGGAAAGTTAGCATAGGACGAAACCAGTAGCTGCCTATTAAGAAAACACAGACAGGATATGCGTTATACACATTCCAACATTTCAATTTCATAGTCAACTTTGCTGAACTGGAAAAACTTATTAATATCATTACAGAAAGGAATTCAATTCCCAAACTGATGTCATAGGTTCTAATATGTCCAGAGGTACCATTGCTATTAACCAATTTTGTAGGCTAACGTTTTGCCACCACTTTTCCCTTTTATATCCAGTCTGGTGGCACCAGATTCACCTGAGTCCTCACTGAAGGCCCAGAAACTCCTTGCTGCTTCAAATGATAATTCCTTCAATACACATTTCACTGAATTATATCACCCCAGACACTGGCCTTGTTTCTTCACATTTCAGATTCATTCACTGATCTCCTAGAAACTTACCATCAAAATGTATACAGTACACGCAGCAAACAACATCTACCATTACTATCCTTCCTGAGAAACAATGAGATGGAAGAAACAGGGCTACAGCAATAAACCAAAAACAAAGAATGAATTGAATAGAAAAAGGTAGGGAAGGGGAGAGGAGGGAGGGGAAGGGAAGTAGAAAGGGAGGGAAAGGAGAAAAGAAGGAGGGGAAGGGAAGGAAAGAAGGAGAAGGGAGGTAGGAAAGGAGGGGAGTGGTTAGGGGGTGACCAGGCTGGCAGGCAGAAGCAGTTAGGGGCAATCAGAAAGGCAGGCAGGCAAGCAGTTGGGAGCCAGCAGTCCTGGATTGTGAGAGGAATGTCTGACTGCCCATTTAGGCTTTTTCCTACTGGGCATCCCTTGAGGGGTCCCGGATTAAAGAGGGTGCAGGCTGGGCTGAGGGACACCCCTGTCCCCGCGCATGAATTAGAACAAAGGGACTTGGTGGGGCTCTCTCCCCCTTCCCACCTGGGACTCTGTGCTTGTCTCCCAATAAATTTCCACCTTTTGTCCGTGGTTTCATTCTTCAACTCCACCGGGACAGGAACCCGGGAGGCCATCATTGCATCCTGCCCAGTGGAACACCACAGGTTCCAGTTAAATTCTGTGTTTCAATGACACTAGGCACTGCGCTCGCTCACTCACTCAGAAATACTTCAAAGCCTCTCTCATAGAAGGCTAGTTCAGCAGTCCCCATATCTGCTGTTTGGCTTTCCATGGTTTTAGTTACAGGTGGTCAGCTGTGGTCCAAAAAATATTTAATGGAAAATTCTAGAAATAATTCAGAGGATTTAAATTCGGTGCTGTTCTGAGTAGTGGGTTAAAATCTTGCTCCATTCCACTCTGTCCTGTCCTGGGTCTGAGTCATGGCTTTGTCCAACATCTCCACACTGCACACACTCCGAGTTAATCACCTAGAAGCCAGACTGACTGCCGTTTACTGGTCAGATTGACTTCCTGGACTCACAATGTTTGTATTCAAGTAACCCTTATTTTACTTAAAATGGCCCCACAGTGCAAGAGTAGTGATGCTGGCAGTTCAGATATGTCAAATGAAAGTTGTGAAGATCTTTAAGTGAAAAGGTAAATGTTCTTGACTTCATAAGAAAAATACTATAAACTGAGTTTGCTAAGATTGAAGATAGGAAAAAATCTTCCATTGGTGAAATTGTGAAGAAGGAAAAAGAAATATTTGCTAGTTTGCTAAGAGAGATAGAGACGACATTCACTTAACTTTTATTACAGTATATTGTTACTATAGTTCTATTTTATTATTAGCTGTTGTTATAATCTCTTATTGTGCTTGATTTATAAATTAAACTTTATTTAGGTATGAATGTGTAGGAAAAAACATGGTATGTAAAGAGTTCAGTATTACTTGCAGTTTCAGGCAGCCATTGGGGGGTCTTGGAATATATCCCTCAAGAATAAGAGGTAATGACTTATAGTCAAAATTGTGCAAATAAGATAAAGAACTCAGTTAATGGACCATTCTGTACCTGGACATTGCTTGAGTGAAATGTAAGTGCATTGTGGGTAAATAGAATTCAAACCTACATGCAAAATTTCCCAGGTGATTAGCCTGAAAATAGAGGTCATTACACCCATTAATCGTTCTTTGGATCCACAAAATGATTAAAAGGTCATTTTTCAGATCAAGTTCTCATCACCGGTTCTCTAAAGCCATTATTCTTCATACAGATAGTCTATGGATCTGTGTCTGGTTGTTTCACAAGACTGACATTTCTAACAGCGCACAGGTCCTTCATGCCGATGCCACATATGAAATAAAATGAGATATGATCATATCCTCTTTACTCTCTCTCTTGGCCTTTCTAATACTGTCCTGCTGCTATCCGCCTTCCATTACTTTTTTTCCTCATGGCAAGATAAATCCATTTAGAATAAAACATTCTTTTCCTTCTCTGCAGACTCTGCCATTCAGTAGATGTCTGTTAATTATCAGCCTGCATATTTTTTAAAGGTAATTATCAAATGTAATAACTAGTCACTAATAGATGGTTTATATTAACAAAAATCTAAAGTTATATGCATATACACATATATACAAAGTATATATATATATATATATATATATATATATATATATAGGCCTGGTACATAAAATTTGTGCATGGGGGCGGGGGGGGGGAGTGTGTCCCTTAGCCCAGCCTGCATCCTCTCCAATCTGGGACCCCTCAAGAGATGTCCGATTGCCTGTTGCACATCTCTCATAATCCAGGACTGCTGGCTCCCAACCACTCACCTGCCTGCCTACCTGATTGCCCCTAACCACTTCTGCCTGCCAGCCATGATCACCCCCTAAACACTCCCCTGTCAGCCAGATTGACACCTAACTGCTCCTCTAGTGGCCCAATTTCCCCCAAATTGCCCTCCCCTGCAGGCCTTGTCCCTC
>PVJN01020734.1:0-35586 GCA_004026805.1 Lasiurus borealis | reverse complement strand
TCTCCGTACCTCAGCTTTTTGCAGTTCCTCTGGGTGTCCGTGAGCCCCTCTCTTTCCCTCTAGCTGTAGAACTTCCACTCAGCCAGCTTTCCTGTGGTTCTGGATGATGTCCGTTCTGTCTTTTAATTGTAGTTTTGAAATTGTTGTGCGAGGCAGCAGTGTAGGTGTTTACCTATGCCGCCATCTTGGCTCCTCCTCTGTAGTTAAGTCATGATTGTTGTTGGTATCACTGGGAAGAATTGACCTCCAGGCCAACTGGCTGTGTGGATCAGCTGTGTCTATGCTGGGAGAACTTCTGTGCTGAAGAAACACTTATGAGACAAGTCTTGCAAAATTGCAAAAGCCTCCATGCTCAGCTTGGATGGGGTAGAATCTCAAGGCAGATCAGACAGCCTTGGCTTCCTGTCAACCCTGCCCTATGAGGCCCCTGGGTCTCAATTTTTCTCGATGATCACTGCAAACACCTCTGAGAGAAAGCTACCCTTGAGTTTTGCCTACTGCCAGAGAGTCCAGTTTCTCCTTGAATGAGTCTGAGTTACCCGAGTCTTGCCCGGGAGTGGAATTCAGCGCATTCAGGAGCCTCTGTCTCCCTCCCACTTGAGAAAGCCAGCTATGCATTCAGCAGTCAGTCCTCTCTGCACTCATGCGCCTCCAGACCTCTGCCTCCTGCAGCTCCCCTGAGTCTCTGTGTGGTTCTCTCTTTTCCTGACAGTCCAGATTCCCCCCGAATGGGTCTGGCTTCCCAGAATCTCACCTGGACCTGGAGTTCAGCACAGATGGGAGCTTCTGTCTCTCTCCCGCATGAGAAAGCCAGCCATATACTCATCCACCAGTCCTCTCTGCGTGCCTCCGTACCTCAGCCTTTTGCAGCTCCTCTGATTTTTCAATGTGCTTTTCTCTTTCCTTCTAGTTGTAGAATTTCCACTCAATCAGCTTTCCTGTGGTTCTGGATGGTGTCCATTCTGTCTTTTAGTTGTAGTTTTAAAATTGTGTGAGGCAGCAGTTTAGGTGTTTACTATGCCACCACCTTGGTTTCTCTCAGCAATACTTTTTGTTTTTTATCAAAGGAGATATTGAAGTTTGAGCAGAGTGTGGATCAATTTCAATGTTAAGCTTGTAGCAAAAGTGAACCTAATGTCTATCTCTATAGTGAATTTCTAGCAATTATCTAAGATGATCAAATCAAACTTCACTTTCAAATGTATTAGCTAGAGCCCAGAAAAGATTGAAATGGCTAAGAATATGGTTCCTTACAAGTTCCAAATGTGGAAATTTCAGCATCATGACAAAAAAATGGTGCTTGAGCTCAATTTACAGGGAAAATTAAATATAATTTAATGTTCTCCTTAAAAGGTTTTCCTCAGAATATAGACAGCTATATTGGCACCAGTTCTTATAGTAATAGTTGATTTCGACAATATTAATGAAAACAATACCTTATTTAACACTTACCATGTGGCTCTTGTGTTGAGCATTTTGCATTAATTTTTGAATGCTACCAAACTTTGATTTCCAAAGAAATTAATTCTCAAAGCAATTGAGTGAAGCAGTTTGGATTATTATCTTTATTTAGAGATGGGTTTAACAAGGTATAGGAATTGAAGCTTAGAGAGATTAAGTAACTTGCCCAAGATCAGACATCTAGCAGATGACAGAATCTAGATTCAAACCTAGGACACTTTGATTCCTAAGGCTCGGCCTTGCTTATGACTTCACAATATACATAATCAATACTATTAAGCAAAAAAAAAAAAGGCTCTCTCTGTTAAAGCATTAAAACTCCAAATTGCTCTCAAAATGATTCCATACTCTTCTGACTTTTTTTTTTTACATTTGGAATCATCAAACTTTCCACTTTTGCTTTAACAATGTGAAAACTCTAGCTTTTACGTCTCAGATCAAAGCACGTGCGTGGGTTCTGAGCTCGATCCCAGTAGGGGGTGTGCAGGAGGCAGCCAATCAATGATTCTCACCATTGGTGTTTTTATCTCTCCCTCTCTCTTCCTCTCTGAAACCAATAAAAAGACATATAAAAACAATATGCTCACCTTCAAACAGAAAATACATTATTTAGTCATTTATTCATTCAAAAATATTTATTAAGTACCTACTATATCCCAAGTGAGTTATCTGGGCCATGGGTCTTATAGCTGCAAATATGATGGACAAGAGCGCTCATTTCTGGAGCTGACATTATATTAGGTAAAACAAGTAAAAAATCAAAAGTAATAGAGATGATGGGTGTACCTACAATAAAAATTAATGCAGGTGGAATGGCATTAATTTGTATTTGGGGGGGGAGGAGAGTTATTTAAATAGGGATGGTCCAGGAAGAACCTGCTGAAAATGATATTTGAACAAACCTTGAATACTACAAAAGAGTCTGCATTCCAAGGAGTGTGTGTATAAATATCCTGAAGTGGGAAAACCTGGCACGTGTGAAAATAGCATCCGAGCCAGAGAAACGAGAGAGCCGTGAACAGGGGAAAGCACGGGGGCTGAGCGGTGAGCAGTTCCCATTGCAGTGAAAACCATTGATTGGAAGGTTTGAAGAAGATAAATAATATCATCTGATTGAGGTTTGCAAAAGATTGTGTGGACTATGGAGCCGAAAGTGGACTGAAAGGGCACAGTGAGGAGCTGTTGCAGTGGTCCAAGTGAGTGCTGAGGACTTCAGTCTGGGGCAGATGGATGGGGGTTTTGGAAGAGACACTTAGATTTAGAATAGATTCTGGAATTTCAGCTTTCAGGACTTGCTGTTAGAGTCCTTTGTTCTCAACTAGGAATGATTGTCACCCCCTTCCTTCCTCCCTCCCCTCTTGGGATATTTGAAAACGTCCGGAGACATTTTCTGTGGTCATGAGTGGGATGTGCTATCAGTTTGTGGAAGCCAGGAATTCTGCTAACCTTCCTACAGCAAAGGAGACAGGCCCCACAGCAAAATTTATCCAGCCCCAAACACCAGTAGGGCCAAGGCCGAGAAACCCTGTATTAGATGTTGTGGGAAAGCAATCAGTGACAATTCCTGGGTTTTGGACATCAGCAATGGGTTTATTAGCCATTGATTTTGTGATGGGAGAAGGAACAGCTCCCAGGCCACCCTGAACATTTTTTTTGAGAGGTCTCAAAGGCTGCTTTGTTTTTCGAACCATGCCTCCACCAGGAACACATACTTCATCATGTGGTTATAAAAGGTGCTATATTCTGTTCATGAAGTTTTGCAGCACAACTGTTATGTAGAATTAAGGAATGGGCTGTAGATGAGGATAATTGTAGGTATTTCTTTGAGTTCTTGCCATAGTGCTAGATTCCTCTCTTTCTTTTCTGTAAGTGGTAGTTATGTTACAGTTTTCTGTCTGGGTAGATCCAGGAGATAAGCAATAGGTTTCTTGTTTCCTCCCAATCCATGGCTTCACTTGCAGGGATTTTTGGCATTTGGATTTCTGGGTTCAACCATTTGATGATGAGCTTGAGGCTCCGATCTATAAAATGGAGGCAAGGTGAACAAATCCAGGGAGAGACATGGAAAACTAGCAGAAAGATGCTCCCTGTCTCCTGCCAATTCTCCTTGGATAATAGCGACAATGACATATCTTTCCTGGAAATTCTGGGTCACTTGTAGAGTGGCATCAGAAGTCAATTAGTCAACCGACAAAAGTTTGCAGCCCTTCTATATGTGAGGGTGTGAGATTAGACATTGGATATCTGTTCAATGAGCAATGAAAAAATGTATGAACAATAAACAATGAATCCAAATGAATAAACATAGGTATAAAAAAGATAAAATGGACGAGGCAAATTATAACCGCTTGTGGAAGGTGTTAAATGTGTCTTATAAAATAGAAAATTTACCGGGGGAAAAAAAAAGTGATGTTTCATGCTTGAACTCAAATCACAATTGTAACTGGAAATTCTAGGAAATGGAAAAATAAATGAATCCTCATTGTGCGGTGTTCCTAGCTTACAGCCCTAGAAAGAAAGCATTTGATAGATACTTGTTGACTATTGTGCTCTGGTTTCAAGTTATTGTCACCTTTGAAAAAAATCATAACTTTTCAAAGATGTCTCTTCTCAGAAAATCAAAGTGGTCCTCTACCTTAAAAGAATGATAACATAGACACGTAATTTTTGAGCCGAAACTATGTTATTTGGAGCTTTGCTATTTCTGCTAGTTTTAAGTCCGAGATTAAAGAAATCCATGGTTCCTGGGATTTCTCTTTTGACATTAGCTCTGACTGCCAAAGCCCCCAAGCCAGTTTGAAAAGCATTTGAGAGCTCTCAAAGGCTGCTTTGTTTTCAGCACCGTCCCCGCCACAAGGAACACATACTCCATCACATGAGTACAAAAGGTGCCATATTCTGTTCTGTGTAACTGAGCTTCCCCCCACGTGTTCCCAGTGCACGTTTGAGGTGGTTGATTCTCCTGTGGGCTGTATTGCACACCCGCCAGTGCTCTGAGATTCCCCAAGGGCAGGGAGGCACCAGCCGTGAGTGATTGTGCATGAGCAAAAGTCTGCAAGTTCTGGATCAATGTCCCTAGCGTGTCTTTCTATAAATAGAATGTGATATGCAAAGTGATAAGGCAAACCACAAAAATGTGTGGAAACTAGAAATTGATTACCTGATTGAAGACATTTTTTTTTTTAAGTTAAAAGAGATGGCTTTTGGTCTTTTTCTGCACAAACCAACTGTTGTTTTTTTTTCAGAAAGACTATTCTCTATGCACATGTATTTTAAACCATTTTTCATTTTTTTTCTAGCACGTTCTTTCCACTAGTTTTGTTTTTACTTGTCTTTACTGAATACTGTGAATGTTTATGAAACCATATCTTTAAATCACTAATATGAATATTGAGCATATGATTCAAGTGCTCGATCACTCATTTGAATAGTAAACATAGAATTGAAATTCCAAGGGAATTGATTTAGATGAACTGCTTACTTAAGGATATTAGACAAATATAACAATTTATCATTAAATTTAAAATACAACAGAATTTTGAAAGTGTGACCATGAATGATCTGTTCACATTATGTTAAGAAATATATATGGCATATCATCTCTTAAAGTATATCACCATTATTTGTGAGTAAAACAATAGAGTGAGACCTAAGATTTATCAGTGTCTGGGTATCTTTATATCTCCTTCAGACAAGTGTTTTCCAAACACTATCTGTAATTAGAAATCTTCGCTTGTCCTGGCTGGTGTGCTCCTAAAGGTCACCAGTTTGATTCCTGGTCAAGGCACATGCCCAGATTGCGGGTTTGGTCCATGGTTTGGGTGCATACGGGAGGCAACAGATCAATGTTTGATGTTTCTCTCTCACACCAATATTTCTCCCGCCCTCTCTCTCTCTATCTCTCCCTTCCTCTCTCAAATCAACTTTAAAATTAAAAAAGAAAAGAAAAGAAATCCTCACCGCATGCTCAGAATGTCTTCTCATTTCAGGGAAGACACTAATTCCTCAAGCTATGAGAAAGGACTAATAAATAAATATTGATTGCACTGCTCACTGTTTTAAATAAGATACGGTCAGGCATTCCCAAAGAACTGCTTCCATAGTAACAGGTGTGTTCTCTGGAGCGTGGATGGTCTAGCAGAAAAAAGGAATGAGCTTGCCTAGTTACTGTTTGAAGATCTTTGACTTTATAATGAGGACAGACATAAAACAGGCCCTAGAATGCCCTCAGCTGCCTTTCCTGTGGGTCTTACTCTCCCCTAAATGAATAAAGAAAGCTAATATTTCTAGTCTTTCTTCTCTCCAAACTTCCCTCCCACCTTCCATTCATTGCAGTTTAAATCCTTTTCCTTCTGATTGGATGTGTTCAGGTGTATAGTAGGAGCTCTTGTCACCAGCCACTGACTTTCTGGTCTACCTGAGCAATGGCTCTAACAAATTCACATGGAAATCTAAATTCAGGGATCATATATTGCACTGTTCTTGCAGGATTCCTGTTTGGCAGCTTAGCAAATTACTGGAAATTTTTCTTATATACAATGGCCTACGGGTTGCAAATCCTACAGCATACATTTAAAGCCTAAGGCCACCGAAAGCTAAGTCATTCTGTGTTTGATTTCTTAAACTGTGTCATGTCACTTAAGGACTAGAAACCATGGAAAACCAAGAGCATAAGGAGATCTAGAGTAGCTAGTTTCCTAGCAACTATATTTATTTCTTGTGTTTATCAAAAGTGCTGACTAAACATGGAGTTCTGGCATAATGACTTTCTGAAAGTTTGTTAAGAAAAAGAGAAACAGGTTAAGACATTAATACCATAGTTACCTAGATGTTTTGATGTATAAAACCATTGTAAATAACTAGCATTTATTACATGTTTGTAAGAAGGGATGTGCCTTTAAAGCTCACTCAAACTGTGGAGAGAACAGAACCAGATCCAACTCCGGGAACCACCTTTACTGTCCCTGGGACTCATCAGTGGAATAAGAATATTAGTAATTAGTTAAAATTTTTGTCATAAGAGCTAAATGAAATGACTTATCCCTTGTCTAGCTCAGAGTGTGTGATATATGTTTATTCCTTATCTATATCATTCCTTTTTAGATTTATACACAGCTGCTCATTTCCTAACTCGCCCTTAGCCATCCTCCAGCTTTATGATGCAGCTAATTACCCAACAGCCAGATTAAGCCTGTGCTTGAAGCAATAGCAAACCAGAGGTACAAACTTTTTTTTAAAGAATGAAGTTGAGCTGTACTTATGGAAGCGTAGACATTTAATAGGATAATCATAATTTTTTAACATGAATTATTCTTTTTGACTCAGTTTTTCATTTTGAGTTATACATGGGCAATGTAGGGAAGTGAACATGATCTTTTCAGCGCTTACAACCCTTGTTGGGTGTGTGACAAAGTTTCCAGAAGTGCAGGTAGCTGACTGTAGGTGAGGCAGAGCTAGTAGTTTCTACGAATGGCACAGCTCTGGGTGTGAGAGCTGAGGCAGCACCCACATGGGTGACGATGAAAAAGGATGGTTCCTGCCTTGGTTTGTATTTCCATGTTATAGGGTTTTGCGGAGTAGAAGCTGCATGGACCTGCTTTTAAGTTATGACTCTCCCACTGGAGTTTTTTCCACTCTAGTAGTTTATGAAGTGTATTTTCTATTTGTAACTGTATCAAATTTCAGATTAGTAATAGCAAGAGAGGGGTGAGGAACCAAGCAAGACAGTCTGACTAAAGTAGAAGGAAGGGGAAGAGACAGAAGGAGGGAGGTGCCATATTTTCCAGGATATACGACGACTGAGCATAGAAGACGACCCCCAACTTTTCCAGTTAAAATATAGAGTTTGGGATATACCCGCCCTATAAGATGACACCCAGAGTATAAGATGACCCCTGACTTTTGAGAAGATTTTCCTGGGTTAAAAAGTTGTCTTATACGCCAGAAAATATGGTAAATAGGCCAGGAGAATGCCAGGGAATGACAAGAGAAAGGAGAAAGAGAAGATGGTGGAGGAGAGAAGAAGAATAATAAGCATAAGCATAAGCATAAGCATAAGCATAAGCATAAGCATAAGCATAAGCATAAGCAGAAGCAGAAGCAGAAGCAGAAGCAGAAGCAGAAGAAGAAGAAGAAGAAGAAGAAGAAGAAGAAGAAGAAGAAGAAGAGGAGGAGGAGGAGGAGGAGGAGGAGGAGGAAAAGGAGGAAGAGGGGGAGGAGGAAGAGGTAGAGAAGTAGAAGAAGGAGAAGAGGTAGAGGAAAAGGAGCAGCAGGAGGAGGAAGGCAGTGAGTATGAAGGAAGGAGAAGGAACCAAAGAGCACTGTGAATAGGTTGAGGACACAGACTATAGATTACAGAGTCAGGCAAGCCTGTTTTCACACTTGGCTCCCCACTTTCTGCCCTGTAATCTTGGGGAGGCTGCTTCATTTCTCCAAGCCCAACGCTGCTCTCAAGGGTCTAATCATATTTCCCCCAGGGAGGTTTGAGAAGTAACTCCAACCATAAAGGTGCACTGGCTTAATAATGATGATTATGAGGTGCTAATGATGATAAAGAGCAAAAATTAACAAGTATAAAAAGTAAAAAAAAAAAATTAAAGATGATGAAGAAGAAGCCTGAGAAATAAAAAAGGGAAAATGTGAACATGAACAAAATTGATTATTTTTTCAAATGCCAGGTGAACCCAATTGAAACTTTGCCCACAATTGTCTTCAAGGAATACTATGTGTTTCTCTTTCCCATGGCCATGCCCCCACATCAGATAAATACCTTACATTTACCTATTCACTGGCTGGCAGAGGTGCTCACTCCTCACATTTGTGCTATTTGTCCTCTTCTTTTTTCTTTCTAGTGGGGACAGACTTGCATCTTATACTTGTGCCTTTTAGTACCAGGAGATGAAGCTTAGTTGATGACATAGTTATGCAGAATTGGAATGCATATATACTCATTCTAACTCTATATACCTTCCAAGAAAATGCCCAAAGCAAAGAAATTATTCTTGGTTTCTCTTTTCCTCACCCATCATTAAGCCCTGTTTACCTCCAAAACATGCACAAAAATCCATTAAAAATAATTTATTGGTTTTAGAGAGAGAAGAAGGGAGAAAGAGAGAAAGAGGTCAATGTGAGGGCACAACATCGATCAGCTGCCTCCTGCATGCCCCTCGCCGAGGACTGAGTCCACAGCTCAAGCATGTGCCCTTGACCAGGAATGGAATCAGCAACCTCCTTTGGGATAATGCCCAACCAACTGAGCCACGCTGGCCAGGGGAAAATCCGCTGTCTTTATACTGAGTGGCCATATTATTATGATCTCTGAATGCATAATAATCTGGCCACTCAGTGTATTTGTATCTCAAATGGGTACCAGAAGTATTCTAGACTTTTGCTGGAGACCAACCACCTATGTGCCCTGAGCTTTCCATCAGCCAGCGCAAAGGGGAAAAGTGATCAGGTGCACAATTTATAGTATCTTTGAGGTACTCAGAAGAAGTACACTGAGTGGCCAGATTATTATGCGTTCGGGATCATAATAATCTGGCCACTCAGTGTATACTATGGTCTCACTATTTCAAGCCACATTGGCGACCACCCAGATTTCTATAATAACCTTTGCTTCCACTTTTGTCTACTTCAGTCTTTCTCCAAATATAAAATTATCCCCTCCCCCATTAAAATTGCCCAATGGCTTCCCTTTGCACTAGTGTAAAACCCAAACCTTTTCTCCTTGTTTGCTAGGCTGTACATAATCACCCCTGTTGACCTTGCCAATTTCATTCCACTTTTCTCCTTGCCATTTACCCTCAGACCACATTGCAGATGTTTTTCTCCTGTTTCTTGAAGTTGCCAAGTTTTCTATTTCTCCCTTTAGGGCCTTTTGAATGGCTATTTTTCTTTTCTTATCTTCATATTCCAGACTCCTTCTTGTCATTCAGATTTTAGCTTAAAATCACTCTCTGAGCAGCTTTAGAGTGCCATCCCATGTAAAAGTCATCCAGTCTCCTGGATCACATAAGCATGCTCTCACTTTTGTTTTTCTGGTGTGTGTGTGAGTGTATGTGTATTATGTATGAATAAACATATATGTATGTCTCCTTGTCTCCAGAATTTCAGCTCTATGAGATCAGAGGCCTTGGTCGTCTTGTTTGTAGTCTTTTCCTGGTACCAAGAGTGTGTCCAGTACTAGTATATAACAGAAACTCAATAAGAAATATGTTAAGTTTATGATTCAGTCTCTGAATACAGAATTCTTGCCAATATTTAAAATTCCTTATAGATAGACTCTGACCAGGTAACCCAGTTTGTTGGATCATTGTCCCGATACACCAAGGTTGTGGGCTCGATCCTTGTCAGAGCACGTGCAGGAATCAACCAACGAATGCATCAAAAGATGGAACAGCAAATCTCTCGCTCTCTTTCTTTTTCTTTCTCTCTCTCTCTTTCCCCCTCCCTTCCTCTCAAATCAATAAATAAAGAAAAAATTTAAAATATTATTTACAGGTAAGCAGCATTTTATTCAAGCCATTAATTCAGAAAGGCTTTCCATCCTTCTCCTAATTATATAAGTTCATAACTAGTAAAATATGCTGTCAATAGTGATACAAATAACAAAACCCTATTTTGAAAAAATCCTATATAATAAAAGGGTAATTTGCAAATTGGCCCTAACGGTGGAATGATCAGTCGCTATGATGGGCACTGACCACCAGGGGGCGGACGCTTAATGTGGAAGCTGCCCCCTGGTGGCTAGTGCACTCCCACAAGGGGGCCTGCACTCAGCCACAAGCCAGGTTGACCGCTGTGACTGCAGAGGCAGTGGCGGGAGCCTCTCCCACCTCCTCATCAGTGCTAAGGATGTCCCTGTGGGGAGCAGGCCTAAGCCATCAGTTGGATAGCCCCTGAGGGCTCCCAGTCTGCCAGAGGGATGTCTGACTGCTAGCTTAGGCCTGATCCCCCAGGAAACTTGCCTAAGCCAGCAGGTAGACATTCCCCGAGGGGCCCCAGACTATGAGAGGTTGCAGGCTAGGCTGAGGGACCCCCTGAGTGCACCAGCCCTCAAGTATGTGTGTGTTGGGGGGGAAGGGGGCTTTCAAAATACAGATCATATAATATAACCTTTAAAACAGAATGTTGCCATAAATCAGTGGAGTTAAAAGGCAGAGACTGCTGAAAGGGAAAATTTTTTTTCTATATATCTAACAGTTTAAAATGCCGAATCTGGGCAAACTAGATCACAGAATCTTATAGACCGGCCATCTGTGATAGACAAAAAGGGGAGGTAAAAGAAAGTCCATCTGCTCTAGCCCTAAAGAAGAAAGATAGATGATACGAAAGGCAGAAAGTCAGAAACACATCCTTTTCACGCTGCTTTGGTCTGAACCCCGGGGCTACAGAGGGGTATATTACAGAACACTCACAGCAGAGTTCTCTGGCCCTGCTCCCCTTCTGTGAAGAGATCCCCCCTGCCCAGGAAGGTGCTAATGCAACACAGAGAGGTGAGCTTGGAGCCTCCAATATAGTTGATAGGACAAACCATCATAGTCAGCAGGGCCTTGGGGTACTGCCATCTGTACAGACAGAGGGCATCTGGATTGCAGGGTGCAGCCTGGCTTCAGTTTCCCTGTGGCCTGAGGCCTGCAGACCCGGTAAGACTCGGGAGGTCTGCAGAGCCAGCCAGCCAAGAGCTCAGGGGAGGCCGAGTGAGCAGGCAGGGCTCGGCTCAAATTGAACAGAGGAAAAAGACTCAAGGTGTAGAACCAGAGAGGTCAAGAATTGATACCCCTTTTCCCTTTCCCTCCCTCCCTCTCTTTCTTTTCTGTGAAGCAGGTGAGGGATTAGAGGAAGACCAGAATAGTTTTAGAGAAAATGATGAACCTATATTTTCTCTACATAACTGAGTTACTTGTGTGAACCATTCCACAATGTTGATGCCTTAGGTGTTCACTGAATACAAATGACCTTCTCCAGAAAATAAGAGACTAACAATATTAGCACAAAATCTGATTTCTTAACGTTTATCACTAATGGTGTAGATATAAAAATCTGAAAGCATAAATTTGGAAAGATGTAGCTCTTTAAGTTACATATTCAGTTTGAGAATACGTGACTATACAACTAGAAGATTATATTCATGTATTTTAATTTCTGTATAGGTGTTCTGATTACAGAAGACATATGCATATTAGAAAAAAGTTGATTTACATACAATCACATATTAATACAACTAAATCTAAGAAAAAATTGTTAGTATGTTGTATGCTCTTTTTTTTAACTTTCTTTTTTAGTGGATGTTATAGTAGCTACTTTGTATATCACGCTGTGTACTATGCTCAATTTCTAAGCACTTTAAATATTTATTTAATCATATTGAGAACATTTCCCCATGCCATTAAAATATCTTCAAAAACAATTTTAAGGTGTAAGTAACATTTAGTAATACATATATATATATATATATATATATATATATATATATATATATCTTATGATTTATTTGACCACAGATCTAATAGTGTTTTTTTCTGTAATAAATATTGTGCTTATACATAAAACTTTGTGCATAATACCCCATTAGTCAAGATATAGTAGCTTGTTAACTAGCTCACATGAGACTGACAGTTTAGTATTTCGGACCTATCTGCTACCACCTATTATCACCTCCAAACAAGATGGCCTTTGCCTATTCTCAGAATGCTTTGAAGCATCTGCTTTAAGCTTCTACATAAAAGAAAAGAGGTTGGGCAGACTTAAAATTCTGAAATTAGATATAAATGTGATTTCTTCAGCAATTACACAGTTTATTTTTCAAATTAAGTCTCAATGTTCTCGTTAAAAGTTCTTTTATATTTTTGTGTATGTTTTAACTGGAAATATGACATCACATGTTTCTATGTTTAAAAGTATAAAAAAAATCTTCCAAGAATGAATTTTTCCTCTTTTTTTGATGTGGGAATTTTATGATTCAAAAATTACTCATGCCGCTTTAAAATATTATGATAGTCTGTCAAATATCAAATACTCTTGTAGATTAAAAATTAATAAATTCACAAAATGCTAACTCTTGGGGGCCTTCTGTAAAAATATTTTGAGTTCATTTGGATAACTGTATGGATTTAAAAGGGCTATAAATTCTTTGAAAATATCACAGAAGACTTTTTTTTCTCTAATACCAAAAAAAGGTTGTCCTTATAATTAGTTTTAACTATTGAGGTTAAACCTGAGTCACTAGCTCAGGTTGTTTCCTTGGGAACAGATTATTTAGGATCATGGTTAGTAAACTGCGGCTCGCGAGACACATGTGGCTCTTTGGCCCCTTGAGTGTGGCTCTTCCACAAAACACCACAGCTTGGGAGAGTCTATTTTGAAATTTAAGTTTAAAAAATTTGGCTCTCAAAAGAAATTTCAGTCATTGTACTGTTGATATTTGGCTCTGTTAACTAATGAGTTTGCCAACCACTGATTTAGGAAATAGGCAAGAGGTAGGTATAAAAAGAAGGACTTATTAATGTTTGTTTGATTTTTTTAAAAGGAAATAATCTTGATGTCTTAGGAGATTTAGTTAAACACTAATTTTTAACTCTAAATATTACAAATTATAAGGCAGTTTGAAGTAATTTTCCATTATAAAAATAGGTGTTAACAATCTGCAAGACAATATTATGATTTTAATGCTAACATCTTGTCTTTCTGCTCTAGCCAATACATGGTTTACATTAAATACTACACCGTTTTATACAGAGTTAATTGTCTAAGCCTGCTCAGAAGGCCAGAAATTACTCTCAGGGAATCAAACCATTATGCTGGAAAATGAAGACATAGATAAGCGTGTGGAACTTTAAAGAGAAGAGATGAGTTCTGGGTAATAAACCAAGAGAATTGGTAGTGGTTTGAATAGCTATAACCTTTTTATTTTTAAAGTACCACTTCAGATCAATTTAAACACCTTGAAATATAAACATGAGACGTGATCAGCTCATGAGCCCAGACTACAACATTTATGTATAGGTAGAACACACTGGGGGAAGTTAATATGGTATTAAGCTTCAAAAAGGGCAATTCTGAGGAGGCAAGTAGGACAAACACAGACTCTGTAAGAGCCCTAAGCCAGAAATACATAATAAAATCTTTAAGCCAGTGTTCATAATAATTAGATATGAGATGTGTTGAACCCACATTTAGCACTGTCAAGTGATTGCTGGTTAGGCAATTGTACAAATAAAATTACAGGAGGCTTGTTTAAACCAAGGACCTATTTTTTAAATGTGGTATTTTAAAGCAAATTTTGGTGATCCTAAATGCATTTATTCATTCTTCAAATACTTATTACAACATTCACTATATGTTGGGCACTTGTTAGAAACTGTGGGATACAAGAAGTGAAAGATAGGGGACTCTGATTTCAAAAGAGGATGAACACACCAGAAAAACCAACGAATATAACATAGTCAGTTAAGAATTCTAAATGGTACACCAACAAATTGGACAAACTAGAAGAAATGAATACATTCCTAGAAACATACAACCTACCAAGCCTGAATCATGAAGAAATAGAAAATCTGAACAGATTAACTCCTTGCAGGGAGATTGTATCAATAATCAAAAACCTCCCCACAAACTGTAGGACGAACTTGGTATTAGAAGAAGTCCAGCGAGTTTCCTGGGAGAGAAGAAAAGACCAAGAAGGTAATGCCGAATCTTGGAAGGAGTTCTGAGAGTTGAGTGGAAGTTAGCCAGATGGATTTGGGTCAGAAAGTTTAGAAGATCTCATGCAAATGAATTGAAACATTGGAACCGTTGGCCTGTCTGAAGGAATATAGCAGTAATAAGGTCAGGAATAAGGGTCATAATGCAGCAGCGAGACAGAACATGAAACTGGAGAAACAGGCGAGCGAAGAGCCTTTATTTCTTGCCAGTAGCTTGAATTTTATCCAAAGGCTGTGGGAAGCCACCGGAAGATTTTCAGTGAGATGGTATTCTGACCACAGCGGGGAGAAGAGATTAAAACGATACATGGTGGGAGCAAGGGCACCAACTTGGAATTACTGCAGCAATTCCGGTGAAAAATAACGAGGAAACATGTTCATCTTGCCTAACCAGTCCCCATCCACAGGTCCACGCATGCTGCCATTTGGGATTTTCCATTCAGCATGCCGTGAGCGTTTGAAAGCTACTTTTCCTACCTCTTCCGAGAGTAACTGTGTTAATAAGAAGAATTCTTATCTGTTGAACTCTTACCGCAAGCAGACACAACTCTGAACCCTTTATGTGTCACCAGTTATGTCATTTACATAACATCCCTGTGAGGAAAGTGCTATTATTATCTCCATTCTAGAGAATAAAAGGAAAGGAACAAAATGGTCACAAAGCAAATAGGGGATAGAAACTTGATTCAGAGCCTGTTCTGACCAATTTGCCAGACTGCCTCTTTGCTGGCATTGCCGTCTTTAGTAACATAGATGTTTGAGTAGTTTCTCTCCTTTGTCCTGATCTCTCCCCAGCTTCATTGGATTGTGTTTTTGGCTCACTGAACTGTCAGTGACCCACACCCAACGGTGTTCAAGTTTCTGCTCCAGACTTGACCCCAGTGTACCCTGGGTGATCCCTCAGCTGGAGTCAGCTGCCTCCAGTTAAGACTTGACAGCATATACCAGGCTGGTGTGGCTCGGTGGTTGAACATTGACCCATGAGCCAATAGGATATGGTTCAATTCCCTGTCAGGGCATTTGCTCTGGTTGTGGGCTTGATTCCCGGTAGGGGGTGTGCAGGAGGCAGCCTGTTAATGATTCTCATCATTGATATTTCTGCCTCTCCCTCTCCCTTCCTGTCTTAAATCAATAAACAATTGTGTGTGTGTGTGTGTGTGTGTGTGTGTGTGTGTGTGTGTGTATATATACATATATTTTAAAGAGTTGACAGCCTAAGCAATGCCCAGCTCCACAATGGGCATCTTGGCAGCATTGGAGATCACCATGTAGCTGGCCATGACTGCTGTGTTCCACAGACCTTGGCCAAAGACCAAGGCTTTCTTCTCTTTTTATGATTATTAATTTACTAGAGGCCCAGTGCATGAAATTCACGAATGGAGGTGGGGGTTGGGAGGTGTCGCTCAGCCAAATTTACACTCTCTCCAATTTAGGACCCCTTGAGGGATGTCCAACTGCCCGATTAGGCCCGATCCATTGGACAGTTGGATATCCCTCTCATAATTCGGGACTGCTGGTTCCCAATTGCTTGCCTGCCTAACTTCCTGATTGCCCCTAACCACTTCTGCCTACCATTCTGATCACTGCCAAACCACTCCTCTGCCAGCCTGATTGATGCCTAACTGCTCCCCTGCCAGCCTGTTTGCCCCTAACTTCTCTTCCCTGCAGGCCTGGTCACACCTAACTGCCCTTCCCTCCAGGCCTGGTCACCCCTAACTGCTCTCCCGTTTAGGCCTGGGTACCCCCAACTACCCTTCCCTGCAGGCCTGGTCACCCCCAACTTCCCTCCTCTGCCAGCCTGGTCACTCCTAACTGCCCTCCCCTGCAGGCTTGATTGTCCCCAACTGACCTCCCTTCCAGGCGTGGTCCCTCCCAACTGCCCTCCCCTCCTGGCCATCTTGTGGTGGCCATCTTGTGTCCACATGGGGGCAGGATCTTTGACCACATGGGGGCAATCATTTTGTGTGTTCGAGTGATGGTAAATCTGCATGTTACTCTTTTATTAGATAGGATAGAGGCCTTGTGCATGGGTGGGAGCCAGCTGGTTTGCCCTGAAGGGTGTCCCGGATCAGAGTAGGGATTCTCCTGGGGCATAGGGCAACCTAGGCAAGGGGCCTATGGTGGTTTGCAGGCTGACCATGTTTTCTGGCAACCTAAGTGGAGGCCCTGGTATCTGGGATTTATTTATCATCTAAATGGAAACTTTGTAGCTTGGAGTAGAGCCAAGCTGCTGCTTGCTCAGTGGTGGCAGCCATTTCTGTTGGGATTTATTTACCTTCTATAATTGAAACTTTGTAGCCTCAAGTGAAGGCCAAGACAGGCTAGGGCTGCAGAAGCTTGTTTTCCTCCATTGCTGGGGGCAACCCTATCCTTCTGCTCTCTCCAGCATTGGGGATGCTGCTATTTTTGTTGGAATTTATTTATCTTCTATAATTGAAAATTTGTAGTCTTGTGTGGAGGCCTGGGCCTGCCCGAGTGTGTGGAAATCTTGGCTTCCTCCATCACTGGGGAAACCCAAGCCTCCCTCCTGCTCTCTTTGTGGCCAAGCCATCTTGGTTGGGGTTAATTTGCATGCTTGCTCCTGATTGGCTGGTGGGCATGTTTGTGGGCATGGCTTGTGGATGTAGCAGAATGATGGTTAATTTGCATATTACTCTTTTATTAAAAGGATATTATTGAATTTTCACTTAGAAAGACAGGTTTATTTCTTTTTTTCCAGTTCTATGGAGATGTAAATGACTAACAAAAATTATATATAGTACTTCAGTATACAATATGATGATTTTATATTTGTATGTATCGTGACATATTAGTATTTACCACTGTTAAGCTAATAAACTATGGATCATCTCACCTAGTTACTTCTCTTAGCTCTCAGAATAGTAGTTATGGTTTCTCTAGAAATTTATTTTGGTCTCTGGGTTGTCTCTGTTGCCTGACATTTTTGGTTTTCTATTGTCCCAATCCTTTTCTGTGTTAAGGGATTTCCTCTTAATTTGGATAATCCATTTATATGAGAACTAATAGCAATGTGGGTGCATGGTGGAGGATCTTTTGGGGAAGTGAATCTCTGAGTGGCAGCTTCACAATAAGGATCAGGCAGATAGTGAGCTACAATCTTCTTCCCAGGCTGTCAGCTTCTCCACAGAGGAATTCCGGAATCCTCGCTCTAGGGAAGTGACTTAAGCCCACTGTCAGCTTTCTGGGAGCCAAGCAAGGGAAGGGAGTATTTCTTTAAACTACCTTAAAAATAAACAGACTCTTCTTCAATGTGAGCTGTATTTCCTCCAATTTGTTGAGATTAGTGAGACTTCTGTTCACGAACAATTATTTGGACCATTCCTATAAGCTACGACTGTTACCAGGTGCTTTAAGATTTGAAAGACTCTAAAAGCCAGCCTTGCAGATTATTAAATCACTTTATCAACCTGCCATAATGGTTGAGAATTTTACCTTTCAGCGATGTGAAGAAAGCTTCCTTGTAATGCACCTCTGTTGCCTGACAGGAGTACCCATCATGAATTAATACGCCATATCCACTAGGCAATTTTTACTTCAGACCCACTGAAAGAATGGCACGCAGACCAGGTCCCTTTTGATTGGGAGCAGGTTAGAGAAAACATACAATGCATGATACACTAGCCTTCATTTCCCCCATGGAGCATTGTAACTGGGGGTCCTGGGAGGCATTAGGAACCTGGAGGGGGGAGGATGCCAAATGGAAATGAAGAAAGAACCCCTCCTCCCCCCAAAAAAAACCCCAGGCATCCGAAAAATTCTCTCTTCACAGTATTTTCAAGGGGAAACCCCAATTGACAGCTGATGAGATCTGCAAAGGTGAGAGTTCTAAGGTGACCAGAGGGGCCAGAGGTCCATAGAAGGTGTTAGGACAGTTTCAGGAATAAATCTCCTTGAGTAGAGTTCTAACATATGATAAAATAACATGATGTGGGAAATGACATGACTGATCGGGAAAAAATCAGTCATCTATCATGTTATTAGCATTTTTTTTTTGTTGTCATCTAAGTAATCGATTAGGTTCTCATGTGCTCCTGCAAAAGGAATCAGTGAAATGAGGTTGTACATGAGTCATTCAAGCTGAAGTTCCGCCTTCCCCTGAAATAGATGAAATTCTCTGATAAGTGAGACAATGGTATGTCAGTTTTGCATTTTAAAAGCTTTTGTGCTATGAATAATTGCCTCCGTGTGTGTGTGTGTGTGTGTGTGTGTGTGAGTGTGTATGAGAGTGTGTATGAGTGTGTGTGTGTGTGTGTGTGTGTGTGTGTGTGTGTGTGTATTTAATATGGATCCAATCAAAAATAAATAACTGGATTTCACATACTGCAGAAAATTCAGAAAAGAGCCAAGCCCTAGACCCTGGATGTTTGTCTCTCTCACCTTGGTGATGAGGCTGCAGTATCCAATGTCTAGAACAGAGCTTGCTTCCCTGGGTGATTCCAACACGCTCGGACTTGCTCAGTAATTTCTAGAGAGCGCATGGTTGGGGCACCCAGCTGCTCTGGGCAGGGATGCAGTCTACTCAGAAAGCCAGGGCTTGTTCAGGTACAGCTGGAAGCTGGGTCAGGGAAGCAGAACACCAAACCACTCCCGGGTCCACTCTCCCAGGAGGCTGGGAAACGGAGGCCACTCTGTTTTCCTTAAACATCAAGGCCACGTTTCAGCTTGATTCAGCTTCCTATTCAAGTCTCCAGGTGGAAGTCCATCTCTGGTAATTGTATTACTTATATTTGAATTCCTTGGTAGTTTCCAATACAGAAGGTCTAGCTTCCTCTGCCTGCTGTGGTACCCCCGCCCCCATATACTCTCTTTACTTACTGTGTTTGTGGGTTTGCAGTGTTGTGGTGCAGTGTTTAAATATCAGCTGTGTTTTATCAAACAGAATAAATTATTATTTCATCTGGGGCAGTTGTCAGCCAACTCATTAGTCAATGGAGCCAAATATCAACAGTACAATGATTGAAATTTCTTTTGAGAGCCAAAATTTTTAAACTTAAACATCTTCTAACACCACTTCTTCAAAATAGACTTGCCCAGGCCGAGGTATTTTGTGTAAGAGCCACACTCAAGGGGCCAAAGAGCCGCATGTATCTCACGAGCTGCAGTTTGCGACCACGGATCTGGGGAAACTGAAAATTAAAGGTGATGAGGGATTATAAAATTGCAGATATTACAATAGGAGGACTTACTTAAAGGCACCTTGCATTAGCAAGCCATGGACTAAGATGGTCTGGAAGAAAAGTTGAGAGGAAAGATATCTCTTCTGAAATTTCAAAGGAGAAACCCCCACCTTCTTTCCTTGCCAAATGCTGTATGTTGAGTGTGTTTGGTGACTGTTGGATTGTTCTCGGCATGAATTGTTGGGCCAGTGTGCCTGTCATTTCTAAACCCTGGCTCTTAACTCAGGCTTTTCTGACCTGATGCAGTAGTCTGTAGAGAGGGCTGGCCATGGCTGTCTGACAGGGCGAAAAGGCATGAAAGAGAACCTCTGCTCCTCTCTCTCTGCCTCATATTCATAGGACCTTCTAAGGCCGAGTATTAGATTTAGGATAGTAAAAAGGACCAGGAAAATGGGTCCCTCTGAAAAAGCTCTGCATATCTCAGCAACATAAATTTAAAATTTATGACAACATAAAGTTTATGTGTCAACATTAAATCTTGACAAAATAAATTAAAAAAAAATTTTAATCCTTACCCAAGGACATGCTCTTTATCAATTTTCTCAGGGAGACAGTGAGAGAGAGAGAGAGAGAAATATCAATGTGTGAGAGAGAAACATCAATTTGCTGCCTATTTGTACATGCTCTGGTCCAGGGATTGAACCTACAACCTGGATATGTGTCCTGAGCAGGAACTGACCCCAGGACCCTTTGGGTATGGAAAGATGCTCCAACCAACCAACTGAGCCACACCAGCCAGGGTGACAACATACATTTTGAACAGGGGGAGAAAGCCAATTAAAAAGAATTCACATAACATGAAACGATTTATGTGAATTTTAAAATACTTTATATTTTTATGAGTACACACATACATTGGAAAGATATATTTATATTCACCACAAGGATGAACACCTACTCCAGGAGAATGGTTATTTGGGGAGAGGGAGACAGAAGAAAGGAATGGGGTAGGCTGAATGAATCGGGACTGTGTTTGAATTCTGTTTTCCCTCAACAATGGAGAAAAATATATCAATGGAAGCAAATATGGCAAAATGTTAGTACTTTTAAAAATTCAGGTTTTTGCTATTTTCTATTCTTTTGGAATGTTGAATAATAAAAGTATTGCAAAATTTATATAAAAAAGGCCTCTGAGATTGCTGAAGTTACTTGAGTTTATTCAGACACTGGGGACATAGATATGAAGGGGACACAGTCCCTATCCCCAGGAACTCCAGCAATGAGAGATGTAACAAATACCCACAATCATCCTATATAATAAAGAGGAAATATGCAAGTTGACCATCACTCCAATGCACAGGATGGCTGCCCCCATGTGGTCAAAGATGGCTGCCTCCATGTGGACACAAGTTGGCCACCACAAGATAGCCAGCAGGAGAGGGCAGTTGGGATGGACCAGGCCAGCAGGGGAGAGCAGTTGGGGGTGACCAGGCTGGCAAGGGAGGGAAGTTAGGGGCAGGCAATCAGGTTGGCAGGCAAGCAGTTAGGTGTCAAACAGGCCAGCAGGGGAGTGGTTAAGGGACGATCAGGCAGGCAGGCAGAAGCAGTTGGGGGCAATCAGACAGGCAGGCAGGCAAGTGGTTGGGAGCCAGCATCCCTGGATTGTGAGAGGGATATACTATTGCCCATTTAGGGATCAGGTCTAAACGAGCAGTTGGACACCCTTGAGATGTCCCAGATTGGAGAGGGTGCAGGCTGGGCTGAGGGACACCCTCCCCCACATGCACAAATTTTGTACACTGGGCCTCTAGTATTATGCATAATGGTATCAAAGTAGAATGATTGACTCTATGATGACAACTTTACTAGACAATGTTGAGGAAATCTGCACAAGATTAATGACAAAGAAATCATCATAAGTTGATTTTTAAAAATAACTTACTTTCTTATTTCATATTTCAAACCGAATTGTTAACATCGTATTCTCAGAAGTCTTCAGAATATCACTGTCAAGGGCTCCCATGTAATTTATTTAAATCAATATTTATTATGTACCTGAGAAGATGTTTCCTTTGTGGTCCCTTCCCTTTATAATCTTATTTTTCAGATAGATATTGTCTTCCAAGGTAGCTAATCAAATCTTTATAGACAAGGCAGTCTGGTTTTCATATTTGTATTGCCCAACCTCTGGAGTTTTTAGTATATTTCTACATAAGCAATAGTAATGGTTCAATTTTTATTCACTATCTACTATGTGTTATGGAATCATGGGAAAGGGATACTTAATCCCAAACTCAGTATTTGAGGCCAAGGGCAGAAGGGAGACAGCTGGGGTTAAGATCTACACTTTCCAAAATACGCAGATCCAAGTATAGAAAGAAGATAAGGCCATGGATGAAAATGGTCTGAATGACACCCATTATTTCAGGCAAAAGAAACACAGCAGTTAGTTACCAAGAATGTTGGCAAGGCTTATTGAAATATACACAATATACTATTGGTTCCCCTTCTTGAGAAAACGTTAATGGAAAACACTAAAGTTTTTTTTCTAACCAACTTTCATCTAAAGTAAAACCACCACAAAACTCAGCCTTCCACTGTTGGGTCGATATTGAAAAGAAAAAAAAAGAAAAAGAGAAAAGAAAAAAAGAAAAGCCAGTTTGTTCTATTTATAGCTATACTTGGTCAGCAATAATGTTAACAGATTTTCATCAATAATTGTTAAAAATAGAACATTAAATATTTGACATCTCAGTTTGAATTAAAATGAACATAGTGTGATACTGAGGTGATAGTAATAAGAGATCCTTGATAAGTCAGCAAAGAGGGAACAGACAGAATATCTGAGTCACAAAAGTGAGTACACATTACACCTGTTGGCTCAATAGAAAATTTTATTCCTGGGGCCTTTATTGTGTTTATATGTTATTTGCATTCATCATTTCCATATCAACCTACAATGTGGGGTTAGCAAAAATTTTATTTTAATCAAAAATAGGCTCTAAAAAGGAAGAGCCTTATGTGTGTACACAAAACAACATTGATAACAATAAAAGTGGGGATGGGGGAGACCAGTAAAACCAGGAGCATTTAAAGCAATTAGAGTTGCTAAGGAGATAGAAAGTCAAGTCCACACAATTGAAGGAACAGTTTCAGATAGCAACTGACCAAAATATTGGAGCCACAGACAAAGGGAGAACTAAGTAGGTGCATGGTAGAGAAAGTGGCAACACGGCACCTATAGTGGTGAGAATGGAATGTTATGCCCGTTTCTGGGCTCCCATTGTAGCCTTGTGAACCCACGTATTGTCTCCTTTCCTAACTTAACTGGCTCCCACTTATTCCTCCTTTGTTGGCTGTATGCTGCTAGCGGCTTTTCCTGCTTCAGGGACTCTGGAACAAGCTCCCTGCCTTAGAACGCAGTTGCCTGAGTTGTAACGTCCTTTTCTATCTGGAACAGAAAGGCTGGATGGAACTTGAGTTCCTTTTTTGCAGCCTCGATTTCCTGATTCCTTCCTGAATCCCAGTTGCTCATTTGGTTCCTAAAAGTCTGTTTCCATGTTTGCTGGGCCAAGCCTTAGAAGATAATAGGCTTTTTGTTTGTTTGTTTCACTTCTTACCTCAGACCCAATTTCCTTTCTCTTCTCTCCATGATCAGTGCTATCCATGGGAAGATAGTATTAATGGGGACCGATGTTTATTGAGTTCTTACTATATTTCAGGCACTGTTCTAAACAGTTTTCAAGTATTAACTCTTTGAGGTCCCTTTAACAAGTTGAGGTTGATAATTTTTTTTCATCCCTATTTCACAGATTAGGAAGCAACAGCTAAGAAGTGAGTAGGCCTGAACCTGAATCTAGGCAGCTGGTAATCTTCACCAATGACTATGCTGACTTTCATGATAATAGGATGACTTAGGTAGAAATATGGTGACTTTCATTGTAACAAAAATACCTTGATGTGAGTTAAATGCTTTTTGATGATAAATGTCAGTGTTACCATGAAACCCCTTTGACCTTCATAAACACTGGTGATTTTGGGTGTGGTGATAGCGGGAGTATTGTATTCAGACATTTTAATACCTAGTATGTGTTCTAAGAAATAAAAAAGAAGTCAGATGGAGTGCCCTCTGAGAGCTTCCAGTCTAGTAGAGGAAGCCAGGCATAGAGGCAAATGTAAAAGGTGTGACGAGCATAAATCACACGCGGCAATTGTGACCAAATTTATCAGAAATAAAGGACAGGGCCAAGACCGGTTTGGCTCAGAGGATAGAGCGTCAGCCTGCAGACTGAAAGGTCCCGGGTTCGATTCTGGTCTGGGGCATGTACCTTGCTTGCGGGCACATCTCCAGTGTGGGACATGCAGGAGGCGGCTGATCGATATCTCTCTCTCATCGATGTTTCTGACTTTCTATCCCTCTCCCTTCCTCTCTGTAAAAAATCAATAAATATATATATATATATTTAAAAAAAAAAAAAAGAAATAAGGACAGGGAAGGTTTACAGAGTGCTGTCATGTCCTAATCAAATTGCATTAATTGTCTAATGGCGTGTTTTTGTCTTCTAAAGGAGTCTGAAGAAGCAGATTCCACAGGAACTTGGGGCCAGGCTTAACTTTCTTCCTCAGATCCTGCTTTTAGTTTAAATGACAGTGTCAGGGATTATGTAGTATTGCAGGTCCTCCGCTGATTTGAATTGTTTTCCCAATGGGTGCTTTGACAGTTTATAGAATTATTTGCAGAATTGGTTATGTTAGTCCCGGTGTGATGTAGAAGTATCTTGTGACTCTCAGGCTCTGTGAGAAGCTTATAGAGATTGTGACAACCACGAGTTAACATTTTGCCCTCTGCTATTACCTAATCATGCGCATTCATCATCGCCTGGGGGAGTTTGTGGTGATGATGGATGAGAAGGTTTGTATTTTCAGTGGCTGCTTAGGAAAGGTCTCCGATGCTCCCTGTAATCCTGGAGAACCCACAGGAAGTGTAAGTAATTCATTAAAGTGGCAGCGCAGGGCATGTTTGTGTATAGCATTTTGAGTGGTGAAGGGCTGCTTCTTCCAGAATGTAGCCCAGGACCTGGAGCTCCAGGGAAGGGGAGCTGATGCAGGGGGAGTCCCACGTGTGATGGAGCAGGGAAGGTAAGTATTCCTGAAACAGGGCAGCAGGGCGACGGATGGGGTTAAGTGAGAGAGACCAATATATGCAAGTGTAGGGTGAGATCGACCCTGTATTTCAAATTTTGAACTTCTGTACATGTTTTTGCATTGATATCAATGTTTAGAACATTATATTAGAATGTTTATCTTGATTATTGTGTTTTTGACATCTTGAATATTGCGCCGAGGAGAGTGCTTTGCCCTCTAATCCCTAGTGCTGGGGACTCCATGATTGTACTCGAGGTGAGATGTTTCCACACAAATTACTGCCCCCAAGAGCCATTGCATTGTATTGTAGATGTGACCTCAGGGCTTCTGATGTTACCTTAACCCAGAGGCGGCCATCAGGGGACTTTGGGATCATGTCCATCCTGTAGACATGTGTTATTGCCACCGGCATTGTTTATTTTTGAACACTGAGCTGCCTTCATTTGGAAATGGAAAGATGCCTTCTAAAACAATGTGGATATTTGACTTCTCATGAAAAATTGGACCTATGCTTTTTCACAGCAGTAATCGGCCAAAGCCTACCCTACCACCTCTTCACGTTCACTGGGCCCATTTCATAAGTTTATGTTACTGCCTGGTGCTGGAGGCACTGCGCTGCTGAGCCCTGATGAATTGCAAGAATCAATAATACCTCTAACATACGGGCTTTCACTCATTTCATAATTATCTCGTTGTGTGCCTATTATGTATAAGATGTGGCTAAGAAACAAGATGACATGGTACCTTTTCTCCTGGAACTTGTTTTAATCTTTTAGGCAATGTTATAGGTTGTACCATATCTCCCAAAAAAGGTGCATTAAAGTTCTAGCCACAGTATCTCGGATTCTGACCTTATTGGGTCTTTACAGAGGTAATCACATTAAAATGGGGTCCTTAGAATGAGCCCTAAGCCAATATGACTGGTGTCTTTAAAAGGGGAGAAACTGGGACTCAGAGATAGACCCAAAAGAGGGCAAACAGTGTGAAGGTAGACGATGGCCACAGGCCTTCAGTGATGCATCTGCCAGCCAAGAATGCCAAGCACTGCTTGCTGGCAAACACCAGAAGCTAGGAGCCACCAGCAAGGATTCTCACCTAGAGCTGTCTGAGACAGCCTGGCCCTCTGACACCTTGACATCTGGCCCCCAGAACCAAGGCCTTACACTTCCGGTATTTGTAGGCACCCAACAGGCAGTTACTAAATAATGATTTAAACACGTCAATTTAATAACAATCGTGGCCAGAATTGTGATGGGCAAGTACAGAATGCAGTGAGGGTACGTGTGGCCAGGATGGCTGGTCTTGTTAGGAAGTTAGGAGGTTTTGGGGTCTTTTCTGAGGAAGGTGTGTTTCAGCCGAGCTCTGAAAAAATGAGCAGAAGTTACCTTCTAATAGTGAGGGAAACAGGCACAGCCACAATAAGGTGGGTTGATAATGTGTGAAGGCTCGAAAGAAAGAAAGAGTAGGGGGTATTCAAGAAACTGGAAACCAGCTGGTGGCCAAACTACAGGCAGGAAATTGTGGAACCTAATGAAGGGAGCCCTATATAGTGGAGTGTATTGACTTACTTTAGGGAAAAATTGTAGAACTTCTTGAGAATAATAACAGTTCTTACATGGTTATTGTGAGGATTAAATGAGATAGTACATGAAAGAGTCTTAAAAGAATGGCTGGCACATATGGCTCCATAGATGTTACCTATTATTTGATGCCTGTTGTTTATGTTGTTAACATCAGTATTAACAGGGCCATGATATGCAGGGCCCTGGGCTGCCCTTAGCATGTTCATCTCTATCCTTAAGGCAATGGGAAGCTAGTGTGCATTTTTAATCAGGACTCAAATTTAGCCATATTTCATTTTTCAAAGACCCATCTAGCCTTCGTGTGGAGAATGGAGATGAGTGGAGACCAGGCCACCGGAGGAAGGGTTTTAGCCGAGGTCTGAAAAAATGAGCAGAAGTTACTTTCTAGTAGTGAGGGAAACAGGTGCAGGCACCATGAGGTGGATTGAGGACGCGTGTTGGTGGTGCAGTTCTGCCTTGATCACTTTGTAGAATTTGGGGATCACACATCCATCTTAAGAAAATTTGGAATTCCACGAAATTCTGCTTTCTTCTCTATTTTAGGGTTTTCTTCCAGAACAAATATGTCCTGGGTGATACATGGATTTTTATCTCAATTCTTCCATAAATTTAGTACTTGCAAGTGCTCATTTAATTATAGGTACAAAACAGATATAAAGGAAATCCAGATTAATACATGGTGAAATTAAGGTCCTTGGTTGTTGAACCCATCCAAAAATGTCTTTAGGAGCTTCTAAAATACTTTCATTCCCTATTTGCTTTTTTATTGCTTTTATGTATTATGACTTCTGTTTAGAAGAGGAATTGAATTGATTTGTTCTTTACCAAGCCACATTCATTGCTATCAGAATATGTGGTCTTAGGTGAAGGCAAAACGCCGGACTGGCAAATGTTCACAACAAATATGTTTTAAATAAAGTACTGAATGTGCTGAAAATTCATTAGGTAATGAAAGCAATCAAGAAAAATTGAAAATGCTCTAATTCTCTCTGGATTTATGGTTGACTTTAATACAAAGTATTATATTTGATATAAGTGGTTTGCCTAATAGTGGCAGACTTAAAAATTTATCTAATGAGTTCATTGTTAGTAGAGAATTTACCTGATATGCCAGAGGTGGAAAATGTTTAAAGTCTAAAAACATATAAGCAAAGTGTTAATTTACAAGTGACAGTTTATGATACTCAGCTTTGAAAGGGAAAAGGAAATTTGGAGCAGAATTTCCTCTCTGTAAACTAAGAAAATTCTAATCTTTTCTGATTTTACTCTATTATAATAGAGTGCCATTTTATAAGAATTCTCCTTTTTTTTTACAATACCCTTAGTCATTATCTTATTCCCTGTTGAACAAAAATATATATAAATATTAGCTTATTTTTAATAAACTCTTGTGTGTGCACTGATTAAAGCACCCACGTTTATATGTAAAGGATGAGCATTTTTTACTTATATGAGTTTTCAAAACGAAAAAAAATCACACGAGACTAAGAAATACCATTATAAAAGAGATTCTTATTTACATTGAAAAATCTTTCTTCATGTTTTCTTATATGTACTTGTTTGAAAGGGATCAATGCATAAGACCATTTAAAATGACATTGCTAAGTTATACATTTTTAGGATGACTTTATTTTTTACAAAGTGAACTGCTCAACAACTATGGTAAATTTTGCTAAGGTTTCAAATGGCATTTTTTTTTTCATATTTCAAGGTGAGGTGCTTTAATTAGAAATCTTCTCAACAGCTCAATGATGTTTACCAAATAGACATAATTTTACCAGTGTCATTCTTTCCTTATTGTACCCCCATGATTACAGAAACTCAGTTTATCTTCTTTGCTTGTGTACATCTTGAAGTGCTAGAAACATGCTTTCCTGGTACACAGAAGGTGTCTAATAAGAGCTAGTTGAATAAGGAAATCAATTTCCTGTACCATCAATGATTTACTGCATGGAGGTGGTTCTGTGAATGGAGAGAACTTCTGAACTGTGCCCCTTCGAGACTGCGAATGAACGGTGATGTGTGCGAGTGCTGCCATGATCTGCCAAACTACTAGTAGTTGGCAGGGGGCCCGAGTTGCCCAGTTTCTTACCAGTGCCTAGCTGGCCTCTGTAACTGTGAGATATCAGAGCACAAGGCACCCAAATTCTGTTCTTCGTCCAGGATTCTCCAAGAGTGCTCCCTGTGATACAGCACCACATGGGAGCTTGTTATGCATGTCAACCCTCAGGTCTCAACCTAAAGGTGATTCATCATAGACTCTGGGCATGGGCTCAGCAATCCCTCCAGGCGATTCTGATGCAGGCGATTCTGATGCTCAAGTTTATGACCCACTGCTCTAGACCATGGTGGTATAGGCACTGCTAACATCTACCTCTTCTCTTCCTTTTCTGTTCTAGTGATGTCCGATTTCCCTTCTAATTGGCACAATCTAATTTTAGGGATATGAATACTTTGAGGAATGCCTTCTTAAAGTAATTTGCATAGTTCAGGCCAAACTCTTTATAAGCCGGATTAGAATTTAATGCTTAGAGGTTGTTATTATCTACTAGGGGCCACTGCACGAATTCGTGCACTTTGATAGGAACTGTGGGCCGTGAGGCTGTGGTGAGCACAGGGCCAGTTCTCAGCCCAACCTCTGTGCCCCTGCCTGGCCCCTCTCACTGTGCTTCCCCCACCTGTCCCCTGTCTGCTGGTAGCCCCACTCCAGCAGGCACTGCTCCCAGGCACTGAGGTGCCAACCCCACTCGCACCCACTGAAGGTGTGGAGTAATTGGGACCAGCACCAGCAGCAGGTGCAAACGGGCTGGTGCCATCAACTGGTGAAAGTGGCAGCTGCTGCCCCTATTGCCCCTCAGGAGCAGGGGGAGGTGGAGAAGCCCTCAGAAGCCATCAAGGCTGGCAGCTACCACTAGGCTCACACACAGCCGCTGATGGTGCTGAATGATCGGGACCTTCGCCAGGTGCCGGTAGCAGGTGTGAGCAGCAGCTCTAGTGCCAGCAACAGGTGCGAACAGGCCAGCGTTGGCAGCAGGTGCAAGCAATGGGCGGGAGCATGGCGTGGAACCATGGCTTGAAGGAGCAAAGAATTTTCATTAATTACCAGAGGCTCGCTCCTGTGACAGTGACTAGCGCCCTGCCTTGGTCTAGCACCCCACTCACCTGCTCTATCATCCCACTGTGGCCAATGCCCGCCCGCCATGTTCCACACTCTGCTGCCTGCTGCTGACACCTGCCATGTTTGACATGCACCCCTTGGTGGTCAGCGCACGTCATAGCAACCGGTTCTCTCCCCGCCCCTGCTGTTTGTTCTATTTGCATATTAGCCTTTTATTATATAGGATTGCTACATAGCAAATGACCCCAAACCTTAGCAGCTGGAAACTAGAACCATTTATGATCTCACAGTTCTTGAGGCTTAGGGATTGCACTCAAAGTGTTGTCTTAAGACTACAGTCATCTCATGGCTCAGCTGGGGAGGATCCCCTTCCATGTTCTCTTACACAGCAATTGGGAGACCTTAGGAGATCCACTTTCACGCTTCCTCAGGTGAGCCTCTCCTCAGGGCTGCCTATGACATGGCGGCTGACTTCCATCAGAGGCATCCATCCAAGAGGGAGCGAGAGAGCACTCAGGAGTGAAGCCAAGGTCTTCTTATAACCTAGTCATGGAAGGGATGGATGTCCCCATCACTGGTGCTGTGTTCTGTTCATTAGCAGCCCACATTGAAGGAGAGGGCATAACCTAAAGGCATGAATATCTGGAGGCAGGAATCATTGTGGGTTAACCTGTAGTGAAATTATTTCTCACCTTGTCCGATTCTTTGCATTGCAATGTTTCTAATAGAATTCTTGATTTCCAGTGTTAGAAATCACAACACAAACTGGCTATCCAAACAGAATATGTGTTCACCTGATGGTGTGGTGTGATATAGGGGACTGAGCAAATGTTGTCACCTGGTTCTGCTCATCTTGGTTCTGCTTGCTCTGTGTCAGCTCCCTTCTCAGATAGCTTCTTCTCTGTTATTGGCATAAAAATCCCCAAGGCTCTCGGGTGCAAAGTCGGTGGCATAGCATGGAAGTCTCCTTTCCCAGAAACTCTGGCATAAATTCCATTGGCTGAACGGTTCATAGATCCTTGCCTAAACCAACTGAGAGACGGAGGAATCATGACTGCATTGGTTCAGACCCAGGACACACACTGCACCCACAATCAGGGAAGGGTTCCACAAGCTCTGAGGGGGGAGGTAAGTGCCCTCAGACCACATCAGGCAAGTTTCCACTGAAGTATCACCTACCACCGCCCCATCTGTCCCCACTGAGTTTGCAGGCAACTAGAACCTCTTAGCCAGGTCTTCCCCGACCCTCCAACATGAGAGCCTATCAGAGTACCCTGTGTTCTTTGTTGCTTGTATTCAAGTTTAAATCTGTATTTATTTAGCACCTTCCCTCTTTTTCTTTTTTTCCTTTTTTTAATCCTGAGGATATTTTTCCCATTGATTTTTTTTCAGACAGAGTGAAAGAAAGGAAAGAGTGGGGAGGGAGAGAGAGAAAAACATCAATGCAAGAGAGACACATAGATTGGTTACCCCCACTGAGGTCGGGGATTGAACTTGCGACTGAGGTATGTGCCCTTGACCACGAATCAAAGCTGGGACCCTTCCGTCTGCCAGCTGATGCTCTAACCTCTGAGCAAAAAGCAGCTAGGCCTAGAAGCTTCCCTCTTAATGAAAGCAGCAGCCTTATTATAGCCACAGAACTCCTGCTTGGCACCCAGTTGGCATTCAACAAATATTTGCTGAATGCGATTTATTCTTCTTTATCTTAGACCTATGCAATTTTGTTAACCAGAATATCCAAGAAATGGCAAGATTTATTGTAGAATTGGAATTTGTTGGTGGTCTTGCGTGGCCAGGAGCCTCCTGGTTCATGGGGTTAGGTCAAGCACAGGAGTGTAAAACTCTTTTGAGTATCTACAATATTAAACATATATTGTTTCACTTTAATTTTTACAACAGTCTCTTGTGAGGACAGCGTATTATCTTTATCTTTTTAGGTGAGGAAGCTGATCACCAGAGATCTAAAGAGACTTCCTCAAACTCACACGGTTCAGAAATAGTAGAGTTAGGATACCACGGAAGTCACACGGATGTCAAAATTCCAGGTCTGATTGGAATTATGGGGATGACTGTGGCATGCTCATTTTTTTTTTTAAAGCTATGAAATTTTGAAGAGGCCAAAGTCAGAAATCAAAATGAACGGCTCTGAGGGCACTGGCATGAGGGCAGCATATGAAATAAAGTTCAGGGGTGTCGAGTGTCCTACAGCAGAAGAGAAATGGAGCCTACCGAGTCTTTGTGTTCCACTTTTGATGGAATTTATATGTATTGAGTAATGCAGGCATAAAATTAAACAGGATAAACCATCCCATTTCCTTGTTTCTCCGGTTACAATGATATGCAAACTAGTCTACTTCCTTTTTTGACTCTTACTCCAAAGACCATTGAGTAAATATGTATCTGGCACAGAGACTCTTAAAGGGGTAGGAGCACTCACTCGAGGGGCCTGTGCAGAGACTGCAGTGGAAAGCAGGGATAGAGGACTGGTTTCTTGGTTCTCTTCGGATTATTTTCGAGGCTGAGGCTGGCTTGGGGGGGTGATTCCTGTTCATGTTACACTTTGAAATTTGTTTTTAAAATCTTGTTTCAATGTCTCTGCAAAGTAAATCCACCCCCTCCCCACTCACATGTGCTTAATGTGAGAATAACATAGAATGGAACATGGAGGACATCTATTACATACGAATTGATGAAGAAAAGGAGGGAATGTGGCATTTCAGCACGGGGATTGGTGGCAAGTCCTACATCCCATGAGTCTGGGAAGAGGGAAGCATTCACTCTGCACACTGAGAATTAACCCCCCACTGCAGTAAGCGCTAGCAAATTAGACCCCAAACCAGTGCTTGGCAAGGCGTGGTTAAATTTGCCAAAGACCCAGAGGGAACATAAAAAGAATCACCAAGTTGTTGAAAGAAAGGGAAAAAGTAAAATAAACAACCAAACAACCAAAATACACCTCCCAAACAGAAGACCCACAGTGTTTGGGGTCATTTCACCTAGAGAACAAACAGCCTGTGACAAGGTAGAAAACAGTGCTGAGATGGTAAATTCATCTCATGTCCTAAACAGGAAGTAGGATGCTCCGGTTCTAAACACCTGGAGGGAGATCAGGTGAATGATGTCAACAATCACACTCTCCATGGGATGCCTATCAAACACCCTTTTCGTGTCAGTCACTGGTTATGGTGGGTACTATGGGGAGTACAGAAACGTGGTTAAGGCCCTCGCTGAGCTTAGTCTAGTTTAAGGAAGCATGACACAGTGTCAAGTGCCAAGTCAGTGTGACCGAACAATGTGACAGATGCAAAAATGCCCGCACAGGTTCCTTTGGGTAAGCCAACAGGCAGGATTCAGGAAAAATTTTCAGACAACGGGGAATCTGAAGAAGAATACCCGTGATGTCAACTAGACAAGGCTATAGCACCCAGTTATCTAATCAAACACTTAACCCTAGATGTGGCTGTAAAATATCCTTGTAGGTGTGACTAACATCTACCATCAGTTAACTTTAAGCAAAGATTACCCTAGATCAGTGGTTCTCAACCTGTGGGTTTCGACCCCTTGAGGGTTGCCTAAAACCATCAGAAAATGCAGATATTTACATCACGATGAATAACAGTAGCGAAATTTCATGGTTGGGGGTCACCACCACATGAGGAACTGTATGCAAGGGTCCAGGCCTTAGGAAGGTTGAGAACCACTGCCCTAGATGCTATGCATAGACCTTATATAATCAGTTGAAGGTCTTGAGAGCAAAAAACGGAGGTTTCCCAGAAAGGATGAAATTCAAGCCTCAAGTATCAACTCAACTGAGTTTCCAGAGTTGCCCTTGGGGTTTCGGATGGATTTGCCAGTCCCACAATCCTGTGAGCCAATTCCTTAAAAATAAATCTTTTACACACACACCCTGTTGGTCTGTTTCTCCAGAGAACTACACGGATACAGTGTCTTGGTCATGTAGGCTTGGGTAAAGGATGGGGAAGGTGTGTGAAGGAGTGACGGTACCCAGAAATCGATGTGATCAGGAGGCAGGCACATTGTATGGAAGGGCTTTAAGTCTGGGGGAGAGAGGACCAGATTCACATTTTAGAAAGCAAGTCCCATTAGATCAGTGCTTCTCAACCTTCCTAAGGCCTAGACCCTTTAAGACAGCTCCTCCTGTGGTGGTGACCCCCAACCATAAAATTATTTCCGTTGCTACTTCATCACTGTAATTTTGCTACTGTTATGAACTGTAATGTAAATATCTGATAGGCACGATGTATTTTCGTTGTTACAAATTGAACATAATTAAAGCATAGTGATTAATCACAAAAACAATATGTAATTATATATTGTGAAATATTTATTTCTAATTACAAATAAATGAAATTTTTTGTCTTGAATCATGGTGTAGCATGGGTAACAGTCTTCATATGACAACAGTAAACTACATTGCTACACTTTGCTACACCGAGGAGCGGTCTGTTGGTTCCTAAGACCATGGGAAATAGGTGTTTTCTGGTGGTCTTAGGCGGCCCCTGTGAAAGGGTCCTTCGACCCCCAAAGGGGTCTCGACCCACAGGTTGAGAACCGCTGCATTAGATGATTCCTGGGAGCAGAAGTGAGGCAAAACGTGTGTCAACTCCAGCAGGAAGGGATTCCTAACCTGCAAGTCCTTTTTACTAGCAGAAAGAGGTGCTGAATCTAGGCGTGGGGGGTGGGGGGGTAGTGGAGGGGATTGGAAACATAAGTTGACGTTTTTAATCATGGGTGGGCACAGTCTTGCAAAAAAAAACGACATGATTCTTTTTTACAACCAAGGGTCTTCCCGCTCTCCCTTCCCTCCTCCTGGGCTGGTGGCTTCAGGTCTCTGGCTGTCAGCAGAGGCTTCCCTGTAACCACTGGGCACAGATTCCCATCCGGCGGCGGAACGGAGCAGCCTTTCTGGGAAGACACGCGGTGGCACCGGCGGTGGAGGTGGGAGGGTGGAGGTCAGCCGGGGATCCCGCGGCCGGAGGGGAAGGAAGGGAAGAGGTCACCGAGGGACACGAGTCCCGGGGCTGCCGGCGGGTGGGCGTGTGGTGGGAAGACTCGCCCGCCGCCGCTGCCCCCTGACCCCTGCGGATCCCTCGCCTCTGCAGGTCCGCTGCCCGCACGCGTGCCCCCGAGTGCGGCGGCCCCCGCGCCGCGGCGGCCGGGGCGGGGTCTGGGTCTGGGTCTGGCCGGGGAGGTGTGCGGGAGCGCCCGGCCGGTCAGCCTCCAGTCCGAGCTCGCCCACCCGCGCCGCCGCTCCGCCGAGGACATTCGCAGCCCCCCGTGCCCGGCCAAGGAGGGGTCTTGCTCCCGAGAGCCTGCCCGCTGGTTCCTCCACCCCCTCCGCACCCCTCCATGTGTTCACCCTGGCTCCCGGTGCGTCCCCCGTCCTTTGGGTCCGGAACCTTCCGCTTAGAACCCTTTTACCCCAGGCCAGGCGCCCCGAGAGACGAGGTGGGGGGTGCTGGTGACTTCACCCTGCCCGCGGCGGAGGCTGGAAGCAGCCAGCACCCTCAGGACGGTCCCCTCTCCAGGGGAATAGGGTCTCAGGGCGCCCAAAGAGGTGCTTCTCCATTCCACTCTGGGGGTGGGGTGGGGGCAAAGGCTCCGGGGACCTCTCTCGCCCCAGAGAGCAGGGTGCTACACCCCGCACCCCGACTGGGAAGCCGAGGGAGCGGTGGAGCTCCGCGTGCCCGAGAGAGCGCAGTGAGGAGCGGGGAGGGGGCAGGGCTAGAGCCCGGGGCCGCGAGGAGCGGAGGCAGCAGGTGAGTCCAGGGGCTGCGTCCCCTGCCGGGGAGGCGGGCCGAGCGGGGCCGGGGAAGGGGGAGCTCCAGACTGGGGAAGGGGGAGCCCCAGGCTGGGGCGACGCCGGCGAGGGCTGAGCTACATAGCAGGGGTGCGGGAAGGCGAGCCCGGGCGGGAGGAGAGAGAGAGGGAGTGGGGAAGGGGCGGAGGGGAGGGAGTTCCGAAAGGAGGGAGAGGAGCCAGCTGGCTGGGAGCGCCGCGGAGGGCGAGCGAGCCGGTGCCGCAGCTCGCGGGGGGTACGGGGGGCTCCCGGAGGGCGGTGGAGGGGCGGGGGGCGCACAAAGACATGCGAAGAGGGGCTGAGCGGGGCTCGCGCACAAAGACGCCGGGGCGCACGGCCGCCGGGGCTGCTCCCAGCGCCCCCGCGCCGCGCCGGGGCCGGGCCAGCGACGAGCCCGGGGCGGAGCGCGCGGCGGCGGCGGCGGCGGCGGCTGCGGGCCGGCGCGGGACCCGGGTCGCCCGCGCTCCCCGGGTGACCCGGGCCCGTCCGCAAGGCGCGCGCGGGGGCGGCGGCGCCGGAGCCCAACTTGGCCTGGGCCTCGCCCTCTGCCCAGCCCGCGGGCGTCCCCTCCTTCCCGCGATTTCGTTGCCGCTTCTCACGCTCCCCCCACCCCCTC
>PVJN01020733.1:0-35752 GCA_004026805.1 Lasiurus borealis | reverse complement strand
CAAGTCCAGGGAGCACACAGAACCCCATATAAAAGGAATCCAAAGAGGACCACACCAAGACACATCATAATTAAAATACCAAGAGCAAAAGACAAAGAGAGAATAATAAAAGCAGCAAGAGAAAAACAGTTCATTACCTACAAGGGAGCACTCATACGACTGTCAGCTGATTTCTCAACAGAAACGATGCAGGCCAGACGGGAGTGGCAAGAAATATTCAATGTGATGAATAGCAAGAACCTACAACCAAGAATAATCTATCCAGCAAAGCTATCATTCAGAATTGAAGGGCAGATAAAGAGCTTCATAGATAAGAAAAAGCTAAAGGAGTTCATCAATACCAAACCAGTATTATATGAAATGCTGAAGGGTACTCTTTTAGAAGAGGAAGAAGAAAAAGGTAAAAGCCAAAAAAATTATGAACAACAAATACATATCTATCAACAAGTGAATCTAAAAATTAGGGGAATTAAAAATTTGATCAACAGAATAAACTGGTGAATATAATAGAATCAGGAGCACAGAAAGGGAGTGGACTGATAATACTCAGGGGAAAGGGGTGAGGGGTGTACAGGGAGAGACTGGACAAAAATCATACACCTATGGATGAGATCAATGGGAGGGAGCTAAGGGCAGAGGGAGGGGTGGGAGCTGGGTGGAGGGGTGCTATGGAGGGTAAAAGAGAAACAAATGTAATAATCTGAATAATAAAGATTTAATTAAAAAAATAAAACAAAAAATAAGTAACAAAAAAATAAAAATAAAAAAATAAATAATACTTGCTGACATTTACATGATAGGACAAGGGTAATCTATCCTCTTAAATTATTCCTTCAAGATGTGAGGAAGAAAACATAAGAAGGCAGGAGAAATGGGGATTTACTCTAAGAGAAGGCAGGGGTCCCTCAACCAAGAAATGGTGCTATTCAGCATACCATACACAATTACTAGTCGAGGGTTCTGGGACTTCATATTTACCAGGGATGATGGAATAGAAACTACACAATTTTCTGTGGTTTGCTAACTTACATGGATATATATGTATTTTTTTTTAATTAAGACTAAAGCAGCAGTTTAAAATTTTCAGGGTTAGTGACTATTTTATTATGCAATAAAAATCCAGACCCATTGGTTTTAACTGAAATAATGAACAATGCCCATCAATAAACTGAGAGCACTATATCCTATCCTATATAATTAAAACCTAATATGCTAAGTGTCTGGTCATCTGATGGTCTGTTCAACCAATCAAAGCATAACAAATTAATGATATGCTAAGGCCACTCAACTGTTTGCTATGACATGCACTGACCACCAGTGGGCAGACAGTCAACAGGCCAACCAATTGCTAGGATGTGCACTGACCACCAGGGGCAAACACTCTAACCAGTAAATTAGCTTGATGCTGGGGTCCAACAGATCGGGACTGAGTGAGACAGGCCAGACAAGTTTGGTCGCTCCATGGCTGGTCAACCTCCTGTGTCCCTTTCCGGCCCTGATCATGCACCAGTGGAGTTCCTCAGCCTGACCTGTACCCTCTCACGATCCAGGACCCTTCAGGGGATGTCACAGAGCCAGTTTTGGCCCGATCCTGCAGGTTAGGCTGAGGGACCGCACTGGTGCACCAAGCCTCTAGTATAGTTCATAATGCTGTAACTGCCTCCTAAAGAATTTGAAAACACCAAGTCGACCTAAATATCGATTTCTTTACTTAATGCTCTCTTCTAGAACTGTTTACAAACTTTTTTTTTAACAAGAGTTTATCACATTTTTAGAATTAAAGTTTATTCTTCAGAGTTTAGTAAGGAAATAGACAAAGAGCAAAGTCCCACCAGGTATCGATGCCAATGAGTTCTTGAATGCGATATAAACCTCCCCTGGGAAGCCCTCTCCATCCATAAATTTCCTGATCAAAAGGCCTTTATGGGGAAAAGACCTTCTGCTCTTTAATTACAAAATATTGATGATCTTTCTCTTGAGGAAAGAGATGGCATTTACAAGCAAATAGTTCACCAATTTCTTTCTGCTCTGGGTACCCATGTGTTGTGTAATTTGAAAAAGTATTTCTTAAAATTTAAATTAATATTGCTTGGGGACATAAATGATGTCCTTTCTACATATTAAACTCTAAAACAAATCACATTCAAGCTTCTCCTGGGAAGAATACCTCACTTCTTTTGATATATACTTGTACCCATGTCATCCAAAAGTTTGAATGAACAGGTGTAGAATGAGTGTTACCTTGGCCCCGATACCCTGCAAATCCAATCCAAATCCTCCAAAAGAAGAGTAACACCTAACGGTAAAGTGCTATAGCATAAACATGACTGAACTTCATGGGCATTTTCTAGTTCAGGATTCCTGAAATATCTTTCTCTGGAATAGAGTAAATGATTTCTAAATCATTCACTTAAAAAAAAAAAAAGTGGCAGAATTGAAGATAGTGTCCTCATTTGCTCAAAAGAAATGTCAAGTTTACCTGTGTGCCTGTTGATGTGAATTTTTCAAATGCTATCTAGCTTTGATTAGATTACCACTCACAAAAATGACAAGTGGATTAAAAAGGGTTCTTGAAAGGAAAAGTCTTATTGAAGATAATGAAGCATTGCCAACACAAGCAAATAAGAAAATGGCTGTTATGACAACACTACTAGTAATTAGATTTTATAAGGTGACCCTGCCATAAGTAATCAAAATCTAATGCAGAGACTATAATGAATATAGACAGTACGGGAGGCCTAGTGCAGGGATGTCCAACTGCTAGCATGAGCCCACTCCCCATGAGGAATGGGCCTAAGCTGGCAGGTGGACATCCTTCTCACAGTCCGAGACCCCTTCGCTCCTTACAGCTGCCTGCTCTCTGCTCCTTACTTCTTGGCTTGCTGTTCCTTAGCGCTGCTGCAGGGGCATAAGAAGCTCTCACCACCACCCCTGCACTCACCAGCTTCTGGCTGAGTGGCATTCCCCCTGTGGGAGCACACTGACCACCAAGGAGTAACTCCTGCATTGAGTGTCTGCCCCTGGTGGTCAGTGGACATCACAACGACTCGTTCCAGGTCATTCTACCATTAGGGTCAATTTGCATATTATCCTTTTATTATATAGGATAGACTTCAAACCTGCTAAGAGACTAGAACTTATCCTAACCACTAAAAAGCGATGATAATTATGTTAACACTAGAGGCCTGGTGCACAAAATTCATGCACTTGGGGGTATGGGGGTTTCCCCTCAGCCCCACCTGCGCCCTCTCACAGTCCAGGAACCCTCAGGTGATATCTGACTGACAGCTTAGCCTGCTCCACCTGGAAATCAGACATCCTTAGCACTGCCATGGAAGCAGGAGAGGCTCCCGTCACTATTGTTGCGCTCACCAGCCATGAGCCTAGATGCTGGCTGAGCAGCACTTCCCCCGTGTTTAGCATTTGCCCCTGGGGGTCAGTACTCATCATAGTGACCCATCATTTCACCATTTGGTTGATTTGCATATTAGCCTTTTATTATATAGAATGAAAGAAATACTATAACTACAATGGCAATCATATTATGATATAAAAATGTATCAAATTAACATACTTAACACCTTAAACTTTCACACATGTAACATGTCAAATATATTTCAATAAAAAAGTGACCACCCCAAGTTTGAAATAGTCAAGATAGGTTGAAACATAATCTATTATGAGCAATGAACATTCATACAATAGGAATTAAAATGTATGCAATGAACAAATATTGTTTGGATATGTTAACCCAAAAGGAAGCTTAAAACAAAATTTCAACCTGGTAGAAAAGTAACCATTTTTCAATAGGAACACAGAAAGTACTTCCCACCTAGTAATAATGTTTATTATTATTTGGAATTTAGTCTAAGCCAGGCAGAGCCCTAACAGGCATTTTATACACAACATCTCATCTAATATCAAAGAACTACTGTTTTTTATCCTAATTTACAAATAGGAAATTGAAACAGACAATATTAGGCAACTTGTCCAGGCCACAGATAATAGTAGATTCAAACCAGGTCTGTCAGGGTCCCAAACTTACAAGAATTATATTGTCATGACATGGAAGTAATTAGAAACGATTCTAACTCAGACCCCTAAAACTGCCAACTAGCTCTTCAGACCAACAGTTCTCAAACTCTTTTTGATACACGTATTCAAACCAGGGAAAATACGTCGTGGTGATATGAATAGTGCATTTTTCAAGCCAACTTTTGGAGAACACATATATATCTGCATCTCTAACATGGGGAGAATTTATATTTTAATTGCAATTTAAACTCTAGTAACTAAAAAATTATATACCAAGAATATTGTTAGTACAAACATGCATCAATAAACATTACAGAGTTAATTGAACAACCTACAACAAATTTAAATTATAATGGTAAGTCTAAATAGTAATTTATAATAAAAAGTAGAAACAACAAAAAGCACAACCAACTCAACACACACTGATGATAAATTTCTTTCTAAAAATATAAAATAGTCCTATTTTATGCATTTTCACATGTGGAATTGGAGCTTTGCAACATTGCTACAGACTGCATAGTAGTAGCTAGATTTCTTAGAACACTAAATCAGAATCCTTTATAAATTCTAGCATTATACTGATGTGAATTTATAAATTCTACTTTTGCATACCCTTAATTCTTCACTTGATTATTAGTAAGATGCTGAAGAATGTGTGTGTGTGTGTGTGTGTGTGTGTGTGTGTGTGTGAAATACTATGAGATCACCTGACATTTGCCAATATTTATTTTTATCAGGCCCCATCAATGGTGTTAGGCCTCTTTGAAATCATATTCATCTAGACAAGGCAATGCCCCTAGCTCAATTTGGCGAAAATATCTAATTCTGTGGTAGTTGGGAAAAGCTACTCTAGTATTAATCAGTCACAAAATATATAAGAATCCTCAAGAACCACAGGAAAGCTGGCTGGGTGGAAATTCTACAACTAGAAGGAAAGAGGAAAGCACATTGAGACTCAGAGAAGCTGCAAAAGGCTGAGGTCCTGAGACGTGCACGTGCAGAGAGGACTGGCTGCTGAGTGCGCAGGCAGCTGAGTGCGTGGATAGCTTTCTAAAGTGGGAGGCAGACAGAAACTCCTGAATGCGCTGAACTGCAGTTCCAGGTGAGTTTCTGGGAACCCAGACTTATTCGGGGAGAAACTGGATTGTCTGGCAGTGGGCGAAACTCAAAGGCATTTTTCTCTCAAAGATGCTTGTAGCAATTACCAAGGACCTCATAGGGCAGGGCTGACGGAAAGCCAAGAGTGTCTGCTCCGTCCTGAGTCTCCACCCCATCCAAGATGAGCACTGAGGCTTTTACAATTTTGTGAGTCTTGTCTCATAAGGGTGTCTCCAGAACAGAAGTTCTCCCAGTATAGACACAGCTGATCCTCACAATCAATTGGCCTGGAGATCAATTCCTCCCAGTGATACCAACAACAATCAAAACTTAACTACAACAAGACTATGCACATAATCCACAAAGGAGTGCCCCAAAAGTGTCCACGTCAGATAACTAGGGAAGGCTGAGCCAATGGTCCCTATAGGACACCTAGCACACAAACCCACTCTATCAACTCAGGGAAGCAACAAAAATGGGTAGACAAAGAAATAGATCACAAATGAAAGAAATGGAGGAAAGCAAATGACTGAATATAGAGTCAAAAACCACGTTTGTAAGGTTTTCAAGAATTTCCTAGAAAAGGCTGATAAATTTAATGAGACCTTCAAGGATATGAAAAAGGACCAACTGGAAATTAAACATACACTGAATGAAATAAAAAATATACAGAGACCTAACAGCAGACAAGAGTAACGCAAGTATCAAGTCAAAGATCTGAAATACAAAGAAGCAAAAAACACTCAACCGGAAAAGCTAAAGGCAAAAAGAATCCAAAAATGTGCAGATAGTGCAAGGAGCGTCTGGGACAACTTCAAGCGTACCAACATCCAGATTATGAAGGTGCCAGAAGAAGACCGAGAGCAAGATACTGAAAACCTATTTAAAGAAATAATGACAAAAAACTTCCCCCACCTGGTGAAAGAAATAGACTTACAAATCCAGGAAATGCAGAGCCCCAAACAAAAGGAATCCAAAGAAGACCACACCAAGACACATCATAATTAAAATACCAAGAGCAAAAGACAAAGAGAGAATATTAAAAGCAGCAAAAGAAAGTTAATTACCTACCAGGAAGCACCCATAGGATTGTCAGCTGATTTCTCAACAGAAACTATGGAGGCCAGATGGGAATGGCAAGAAATATTCAAAGTGATGAATAGCAAGAACCTACAACCAAGGTTACTCTACCCAGCAAAGCTATCATTCAGAATAGAAGGGCAGATAAACAGCTTCACAGATAAGAAAAAGCTAAAGGAGTTTATCAACACCAAACCAGTATTATATGAAATGCTGAAAGGTATTCTTTAAGAAGAGGAAGAAGAAGAAAAAGGTAAAGATAAAAATCGTGAACAACAAATACATGTCTATCAACAAGTGAACCTAAAAATCAAGTGAATAAAAATTCTGATGAACAGAATAAACTGGTGAATATAGTAGTATCAGGGGCATAGAAAGGGAGTGGACTGACAGTTCTCAGGGGTAAAGGGGTGTGGGGGTGAGGGAAGAGACTGGACAAAAATCGTACACCTATGGATGAGGACAGTGCATGGGAGATAAGGGCAGAAGGTGGGGTGGGAACTGAGTGGAGGGGAGCTATGTGGGGGAAAAAGAGGAACTATTGTAATAATCAGAACAATAAAGATTTATTAAATTAAAAAAAAAAAAAAAAGAACTGGCACTGGGATAGAGGTTTCTACCAAAATCTCATACAGCACACCTCTGTCACAATGGCCAGATCTGCTTGGTAAATATTAATATTTTGGGGCCATTGTAATTAAATACAGTGATACCTCGAGATACGAGTTTAATTCGTTCCGTAACCTTAAGGCATGGGAAACTATGAGACGCTCAAGTCTCTGTAAACTGGTGGATCGTGCGCAGCCAGCCGATCTGCACGATTACTCCTATCTCAAATGCTGCTCGTATTTCAAAAATCTCATATGTTAGGGCACTCGTATCTCAAGGTACCACTGTATATATAAAAACTTGTCTTGGTTAAAAAAAGAAAAGAAAAAAGAAAAAGACTCCCCAAGGTAAAAACAGCCCAAAATATATATATATTTTTTGCAGTATAATTTGTATTTATTTTTTTAATTTAAGCCTTCTTCAGTTTCTCTGAATCCAATCTCTAATTAAAACAATTTTCCACCCAGCCAGTATGGCTTAGTGGTTGAGCATCAACCTATGAACCAGGAGGTCACAGTTTGATTCCTGGTCAGGGCACATGCCCCAGTTGTGGGCTCAATCCCCCAGTATAAAGCATGTGGGAGGCAGCTAATCTATAATTCTCTCTCATCACTGATGTTTCTATCTTTTTCTCCCTCTCCCTACCCTCTGGAATCAATAATAATATATTTTAAACAACAAAAAAAAAACACAAAAAACAATTTCCCCAAATGCCTACAAAAAAATGGAAAAGCATTCAAATGAGAATATGATAAATATCAAATTACCCAAGTGATTTTTAGTGTATTATATTTTAAAGTTTTAGTATATTATGTTTTAAACTTATGATTGCTACTGATTCTTTCTTTCCTACAAAGTATAGGGTGTATGCTTAAGAAAGAGATGAGGTACAAAAATATTATCACCAGATTTTATTAACCTAAGTTCTTGAATGTCTACTCCAAGACCTGTGTTGTCTGGCCATCATCCTTCTCTCTGTCTCTCATCTTCTGTTAGTTTCTTTGTGTAATTCTCTAAAGGCAACCTTGTATAAAATGGGTGACTTTTGGGAATAACAAGTCACAGATTACAACTCTAAGAAGTGTCTGTCAATTAATAGATCTCAGAGTTTATATAACTACTGTTATTCAAGTTCCCAGCCTTTTAGGTCCCAAGCCATAGAAAACTACAAGAACAGCCCTAGTCGATGTGTTCAGTGGTTAGAGCATGTGCCCGAACACCCAAGGGTTAGGGGTTGGATTCCTAGATTGTGTTCATGCCCCATATCTGCACCTGTAGGAAGCAACAAGGTAATCTCTTTCACACATAGATATTACTTTCTCATTCTCTCTCTCTCTCTCTCTCTCTCTCTCTCTCTCTCTCTCTCTGTGTGTGTGTGTGTGTGTGTGTGTGTGTGTGTGTGTGTCTCCCATTCTCTCTACCATCTCTGAAAAGCAATAAAAAATATCTTCAGGTGAAGATTAAAAAAAAAAACTACAAGAATTAACTCTCCCTTCCTGGGAGCATGCCCTTGCCTTTGTCCTTCCCTCTCTCCCTCTCCCTTTCCCCACGCACATTACCATTACCTTCCTCACTCCCAAGCTCCAAGGGCCCCTCTATAACATGTTCCCAAAGCCCATTCCTCCTACAAATTACTTCTCCTACCTCTCTAATTTTTCCAAATAAATATTCTCTTTTGAAAATAATACCTACATGAACTGTATTCTGCAAACAGAAAAATAAATATATATATATGCACCTAGACCCAAAAACAATGAAAAAGTCATAAGTACAGAGGTTATCCTATGTAATAAAAATATGCAAATTGGCTGTACTTCCGCTACACCAACAAGCCATGCCCACCAGGCAATCAGGAATGAGTATGCAAATTAACCCAACTAAGATGGATACAGCCAGAGAAAGAGCAGAAGGAAGGCTTGGGTTGCTCCAGCGATAGAGGAAACCAAGCTTTCCACACACCTTAATCCACTTAATATTAGAAAGTTTCAATTATAGAAGATAAATAAATTCCAACAGATATGGCTACCACCAAGGAGCAAACAGAAGACTTGGCTCCACTCCAGGCTACAAAGTTTCAATTGTATAAGATAAATAAATCCCAAATACTAGGGCCTCCACTTGGGTCACCGGGGGGCGTAGCAAGCCTGCAAAAAAACCACAGGCCCCTCACCCAGGCCACCCCTAGGCCCAAGGAACCCCCACCCTGATCCAGGACATCCTTCAGGGCAAACCAGCTGGCCCCCACCCGTGTACCAGGCCTCTATCCTATCTAATAAAAGAGTAATATGCAGGTTGGCCATAACTCCAACACACAAGATGACTGCCCCCATGTGGACACAAGATGGCCACCGCAAGAAGGCCAGCAGGGGAGGGCAGTTGGCAGAGACCAGGCCTGCAAGGGAGGGCAATTGGGGGGTGACCAGGCCTGCAGGGGAAGGCAGTTAGGGGTGACCAGGCCCGCAGGGGTGGGCAGTTAGGAGCAAACAGGCTGGCAGGGGAGCAGTTAGGCATCACTCAGGCTGGCAGGGGAGTGATTAGGGGGTGATAAACCTGGCAGGCAGAAGTAGTTAGGGGCAATCAGGAAGGCAGTCAGGCGAGCAGTTGGGAGCCAGCAGTCCTGGATTGTGAGAGGGATGTCCGACTGCCTGTTTAGGTCCGATCCTAACAGGGCAGTCAGACATTCCTCGAGGGGTCCCAGAGGGTGCAGGCTGGGCTGAAGGGCACTCCCCCACAATCCCCGTGCACAAATTTCATGCACCAGGCCTCTAGTTAGCTACAATAATATTTGAAAATACATGACAAGTCATTTCTGTTTACTTTCTTCAGTGGCAACTTATGGGTCTGTAATATTATTGCCTAGATTTAAATTATGTTATTTTCCTAATTATTAAAGGTTATTATAGCATGAACTCCTATTAAATCAGTGGAATCATCAATTGCAATAATTTAACTTCTTTGTAGCAAAGCTACTGTAAACATTTGTATTGTCTCTGTAAGGAAATTGGCTTTTCATTTGTAGATATTATAAAAATAATCTACTGTGCATACTTTGATGCAGTTTGTTAAACCCCTATTATCTTTCTAGCTCTATGAAATTAAAAACAAATATCAACTCTGAGAAATTAGTCCACCTAAAATCTTAATTTATAAGTTTATTTGCTGCCATTTTGACCTTTATAATTTCTTTCCTTTAGTTTTATGAGCACTGTCTTTATTCCTCCAACACAGTATTTTCTTCTCTAATGGGAAGAAAGAAAAAAAAAGAACAAAACTCAGAGTTAATTACCCTCACGTATTATAGGAGTTACTGTTCAAATGACAGTCAATGATTCAAATCTATAGACAAAGGCAAGACTACAGCCAAATTCAAATCTATAGTGTATACTTAAGAATAAGAGAATGAAAGAAAACATTGGCCATAAATGACCAGGAAACCAGATGGATTTAATTGATATCTCACAGTATTTCACCCCAAAGCAGCAGAATATATATTCTTGTCAAGTGTACATGGAACATTTTTTCTAGAACAAAAACCAAGTCTCAATAAACTTAAAATGACTAAAAATATATCAAGCATCTTTTTTTACTATAATGGTATGAAACTAGAAATCAATCACAAGAAAACTGACAATCACACAAGGACATGGAGATTAAATAACATGTGACTAAACAATGAAGGAGTTAATGAGATCAATGAATAAATCAAAACATACCTTGAAGCAAATGAAAACAAATGAACACAGTGAAGTCAGTCTAGAGGAAAATTCATAGCATTACAAGAAATAAGAAAAATATCAAAGGAACTTAACTAGAAAAAGAACAACAAAGCCTAAAGTGAGTAGAAGAAAGGGAATAATAAGAATTAGAGCAAAAGTAAAAGAAATCAATAAAACCAAGAGCTGGCAAACCTTTTTAACCAGACTCATCATGAAGAGAAAAAAAAGAGAGGATCCAAATAAATAAAATCAGAAATTAAAGAGGAAAATAACTGACACCAAAGAAATACAAAGGATTGTAAGAAAATATTACAAATCACTATATGCCAACAAATTGAACAATATGGATGAATTAGATAAATTCCTAGAAACATGTAATCTTCCAAAACTGAAACAGGAAGAACCAGAAAATCTGAATAGAACAATTACAATTAATGAAATTGAAGCAGTAATAATATTTTAACAATTCCCAACAAACAAAAGTCCTGGACCAGATGGCGTCACAGGTGGGTTTTACCAAACATTCAAAGAAAAACTAACACCTATCTTTCTCAAACTATTCCAAAAAAATTCAAGAGGAGAGGTGAAGGTTCCCAAGCTCACTTTATGAGGCCAGCATTATCCTAATTCCCAATAAAGACACAACAAAGAAATAAAATTATAGGCGAATATATCCCTGATGAACATGGATGCTAAAATCCTCAATAAAATATTAGCAAACTAAATTCAACAATATAGTAATAAGATTATACGCTATGATCAAGTGGGATTTATTAGAGGCAAGGTTGGTACAACACCTGCAAATCAATAAACATGCTACATAATCATAACATCAATAGGCCGAAAAAGCATTTGATAAAATCCATCATCCCTTTACGATAAAAACTCTCAGGTAAATAGAACTAGAGGCAACATACCTCAACATAATAAAGGCCATGTATAACAAACCTGCAGCCAACATCATACTTAATAGGCAAACAAGTGTTTTTATTAAAATCAGGAACAAGACAAGGATGTCTGTTCTCACAACTCTTATTCAACATAGTACTATAAGTCCTAGCCACAGCAATCAGACAAGAAGAAATAAAAGGTATCCAAATTAGAAAGGAAGAATTAAAATTGTCATTATTTGCTGATGACATGATACTGTATAGAGAAAATGCTAAAGATTCCACAAAAAGACTACTAAAACTGATAAATGAATTCAGTCAAGTAGTAGGATACAAAATGAATATACAGAAATCTGTTACACATCTATACACCATTGATGAATATCATAAAGGGAAACTAAGAAAACAATCACATTTTACTATTGCACTAATGATGTAAAAGACCTATAAAGAAAATTATAAGACACTGAACAAAGAAACAAAAGAAAATATAAGTGGACGCATATACCATTTCATGTATAAGAATTAAAATCATTAAAATGTCCATACTACCCAAAGCAATCTATAGAATCAATGCAATTCCTATCAAGATACCAAATGGCTTACTTCTCAAAACTAGAACTAATATTCCAAAACTGTATATGCAGTCTTAAACAGTGTGGCTCAGTGGTAGAGCAAGATACCAAATGGTTTACTTCACAAAACTAAAACTAATATTCCAAAACTGTATATGCAGTCTTAAACAGTGTGGCTCAGTGGTAGAGCAATGGCCCACACACCAAAGGCACCTGGTCAAGAACACATACCTGTGTTGCAGGTCCATCCCAGGCCCTGGTTGGGGACCATACAGGAGACAACCAATCAATGTGTCTCTCACATCAATGTTTCAATGTCCCCCCCCCCACTCTCTCTCTCTCCCATCCTTCCCTTCTCCCTCCCTCCCTCCCTCCATCCCTTCCACTCTAAAAATCAATTTAAAAAATATTCTTTGGCAAGGATTAACAAACAAAGAATATGAAACTACAAAAGGCCCTGAATAAGCACAGCAACCTTGATAAAAAACAAAGCTGGAGGAATCATGCTACCTGAAATCAAATTATACTGCAAAGCCATAGTAATCCAAACAGCATGGTACTGACATAAAAACAAACATATAGATCAATGGAACAGAACAGAGAGCCCAGAAATAAACCCACATCTTTATGGTCAATTAATATTTGACAAAGGAGGCAAGAATATACAATGGGGTAAACACAACCTATTCAATAGATGTTGTTGAGAAAACTGGGCAGATACATGCAAAAACAAACAAACAAAAAAAACTAGACCACCTTTTACACCATACAAAAGAATACATTCAAAGTGGATTAAAGACTTGAATATAAGACTCGAAATTCCTAGGAGAAAACATAGGCAGTAAAATCTTGATCATTTTTATAGCAACATTTTTCTGATATATCTCTTCAGAAAAGGGAAATAAAAGAAAAAATAAACAAATGGGACTACATCAAAATAAAAAAAAATTTTCACAACAAAGAAAACTATTGACAAACTGAAAAACAACCCACTAAATGGTTTGCCAATGACACATCTGATAAGAGGTTATATTTAAAATTTATAAAGAACTCTGACAACACAAAAAGCAAACAATCCACTTAAAAATGGGTAAAGGGTTCATAGCAGCACAATTTACAATAGCTTAGATCTGGAAACAGCCTAAGTGTCCATCAGCAAATGAGTGGATTAAAAAATTGTGGTATATCTACACAATGGAATACTACACTGCTATAAAAAAAAGAAAGAACTCTTACTATTTGCAACAGCATGGATGGACCTGGAGAGCATTATGCTAAGTGAAATAAACCTGTCAGAGAAAGATAAGTATCACATGATCTCACTCATTTGTGGACTATAATGATCAACATAAACTAATGAACAAAAATAGATACAGAAACATTGAACAGATGATCAAACCTCAGAGGGAAGGCATGGGAGAAGTGACAGCGGGGGAAGGGGATAAAAGATCAAACAGCTTGTATGCATATAAGCATAACCAAATGGACACAGACAATGGTGGGGGGGTAGTGAAGACTGGGGTTAGTGGTTGGGGGCTGGGAGAGGACAATGGGAGAAAAGGAGACATATATAATACTTTCAACAATAAAGAACTGTTTAAAAAATGGGCAAAACCTGCACAGAATATTCTCCAAAGAGGACACACAGATGGCAAATAGACATATGAAAAGATGTTCAACCTCACTAAACATCAGAGAAATGCAAATTAAAACCACAATGAGATATCACCTCACATCTTTCAGAATAGCTATCATCAATAAATAGACAAATGTGTAAATAATTTACCATACCTCTGCTATGTCCACCAGCCAATCAAGAGTGATATGCAAATTAACCCAACAGATATGGTGGTTAGTTTGCATAAACAGGCAGGCACTGGATGCTTGCGTCATCACCATGGCAATGACACAGGCATTCTGCCCCATCCCTGGTCTCTCAGGACCTCTGGGCATCATGGGAAGGCAGGGCCGGAGCAGAAAGAGGCAGCTCTGGGGCTGGGCCAAAGTGGAAAGATAGTGCCGGCAGCCAGGGAAAGGCAGGTACATTCCAGCATGAATCTTCATGCATCAGGCTTCTAGTCATCAATAAATCAACAATCAGCCCTAGCCAGTTTGGCTCAGTGAGCGTTTGCCCACAGAATTAAAGGTCTTGCATTTGATTCCGTACAAAGGCACATACCTCGGTTGCAGGCTCAATCCCTGGCCCCAAGTCAGGGTTCATGCAGGAGGCAATCAGTTGATGTGCTTCTCTCACATCTATATTTATCTCTGTCTCTCCCCATCCCTTCCATACTCCCTAAAAATCAATGGGAAAATATCAGTGAGGAAAGAGAAAGAGAGAGGGAGGAAGGGATAGAGGAAGGGAGGGGGAAGGGAGGATGGAAAGGAAAGGATAGGAGGAGGGAGGGAGGGAAGGAGGGAGGAAAGAAGGGAAGGGAAGAAGAAAAGGGAGGGAGGGTCAACAAATGTTGGTGAGGATGAAAACTGTTGGTGGAAATGCAGACTGGTACAGTTGCTGTGGAAAACAGTATGGAGTTTCCTCAAAAATAAAATATAAAACTGCCATATGATCCAGTGATTCCACTTCTGGGAACATATCCAAAGAAATCAAAAGAATATGTGCATCCCTATGTACAGTGCAATAGCCAACATTTGGAAGCCCAAGTATCCATCAGTTAGATAAGTGGATAAAAACACAGTGATACATTTACACAGTGGATCACTACTCAGCCATAAAAAACAAATCTGACCCTTTGTCACAGCATGGATTGACCTGAAAACAATTATGCTGAGAGAGAGCATGAGCTAATCAGAGAAAGACAAATATGATATGATATGATTTCACTTATATGTGGTATCTAATGAACAAAATAACAAAACAGAAATCTACACTAATAAAAGAGTAAGATGCAAATTGACCATACCTTTGTGATCCCCACCAGCCAATCAGGAGTGGGTATGCAAATTAATCCAACAAAGATGATGGGTTAATTTGTATATTCAGGCACCGGGAGCAAGACAGGACCGTCATTATTCACAGGTGATTATAATTTACACATACACACAAAAATGCCTATAAATTATTAGAAATAATAGAAGCGTCTAGCAAGATGACTGGCGATGATGCAGGTGTTCCACACTGCCCCAGCCACTCCGGGCCTCTGGGCAGCATGGGAAGGTGGAAAGGCAGTTCTGGGCCAGAGCGAAAAGGTGGCTCAGGCCAGAGCAAAGGCCATGCTGGTAGCCAGGGGAAGGAAGGCTCATTCTTACACGAATCTTCATGCATCAGGCCTCTAGTCTATACTAATAAAAGGGTAATATGCTAATTAGACTAAATAGACTGTACATCTCTTTGGACATCCTTCCTGACAAAGCTATGACCTGGGCGAAGCTGCCCAGAGTCCCAGGTGCCTGCAGCCAGCCAGAGGAAGGGAAGCCTGGATCCTGGTTACCTGCAGCTGGCCAGAGGAGGGAAGCCTGTGTCTGGGATGCAGGAGCAGAGGCAGAGGCAGTTAGGAGCAACTAGGCAGTCAGGGGCAATCAGGCAGGCAAGCTAGTAGTTAGGGGCAATCAGGCAGGTAAACAGAGTTGCTAGGGGTGATCAGGCAGGCAGGCAGGCAGGCAGGCGAGCAGTTAAGAGCCAGCTGTTAGGAGCCAGAGGTCCCGGATTCCGAGAGGTTGTGCAAGGGGTCCCAGGTTGTGAGAGGGTGCAGGCCAGGCTGAGGGACCCTGAATTTTGTGTACTGGGCCTCTAGTAGATGCATAAGAACAGACACATAGATGTCAGAGGGGAGTGGGTGGAGGTACTGGGATTAAAAAGGTAAAGGGATTAAGCAGAAAAAAAAAAAAACCATAGACACACATAACAGTATGGTGATTGATTACCTCATAGACACAGATAACTGTATGGTGATTGATTACCTCATAGATACAGATAACAGTATGGTGATTGATTACATGAGGGTAGAAGAGGGTAAAGGGGAGATAAATGGTGATCTAAGGATATTTGATTTTGTGTAGTGAACACACAATACAATATTCAGGTGATATATTCAGAATATGCATTATAGAACTGTATACTTGAAATCTATATCATTTTATTAACCAATGTCACACCAATAAACTTAATTTTTAAAAAGAACCAGCAACAGAATTATCATAGAATAAAAATCAGCATGTGAATGGCACATGCCAAACAAATAACTTTCATTAAGAAACAGAAAAACTTAGGCAAAAAGCTCTAGAAGCCCATGTTCCTTCCAATGAAGAAAATGGGCTTTTCCTGTAAAATTGTCATACTTTCATGTTCCAAACTTAATCTTCCATGAATAAGCAAATATTTGGCCTACCTTTCACCCTCTTCTGGTACATATATAAACTTCACTTATACTGAACGAGAATAAACACCATTAAAAAAGAGAGAGAAAATAATGTCTCTTTTTTTTTTTTTCTTCTGTTTTAGAACAAAAACTCTAAAGGGTAGTGGATGGGTCTTCTGAATTCTCTGCACCCTGTGTTGCTACTGAATAATTGATGAGCTTATCATTAGACTGCTGACCTCAGTTTTGAACAACATCCATAGGCCAAATTTAATTCACATCTGATATTGAATTCTTCTCTAGTAATCGTGATCACAATATGTATCAAGGCTGATGATCTCTGTTCCTCAGAATTGCATTAGTTGATTCTTTACCTAAAGTCATAATCCTGATATGTGACCAGCTCAGCTGCAGCATCAACTTGGGATATCACTGACACAAATTCGAATAGCTCATCAAGAAAAGATACTAAACTGTGTATTTATAATAGAAGCAAGCCAACAATACAGGCGTCTGAGGAATGTATATACTGACACAAGAAGAACCCTGTTCATACTTTATAAACAAAATACTTTCTCATTTCTAAGAGAAAAATAAATTTGTAATAAATTTGTAATGTTATTAATGTTGGATTTCATTTAGTTAAAATACCATCACATTACTTAAAAAATATAAAATCATCAAATGTAGCAGAAATGCTATAATAAACAAAGGTCTGCAGCCCTTTCCCAAGTTTACAAATGAAGAAGCTTATGTTTTACTTGACCAACAGTGTGGGTTCACTTGATGAGGAGGAAACAAGATTCAGAAAATATTTCCTTTGCTGTGCTAAACCCATGGGTAAATCTGAAGTAACCCATACACCCTGTGAGTAAGATAGGTTTTAAATAATGGAAGAAGGTAGCTTTTTAAGGTATTAAATGAAAGATGTTCCATGCAGACAAGAGGGCAAGGGCAGAGTCTCTTGGTATTATTAGAAAAAAATGTGAGACAGAAAAAGAAGCTTGTTTTGAATACCAGAGAAGAGAAGACAATAACATCTTGGTATATATAGTCTTGCAATAGGAAATTCATCTAAAGTAAGATGATGCCTCTGCCCGACTGGTGTGGCTCAGTGACTGAGCATCAACCTATGAACCAGGAGGTCACAGTTTGATTCCCGGTCAGGGCACGTGGCCAGGGTATGTACAAGAGGCAGCTGATCAATGATTCATCATTGATGTTATTCTCTCCCTTCCTCTCTGTAAAGAAGCAATAAAATATTTTATAAAGTAAATAATAAAATTAGTAAGATGCCTCAAAGGGACTAGGAAGTACTCACAGTTCTTCAGGATAAGATGTAGATAAATCATTTCAAGTCCCTGACACTCAAACTTCTACATTGGAAAAGGGATGGGAGGGTTAAGCTATATCCTGTAGTCCCTTCAAGTTCTAAAACTCTGTAACTAAATCACATGTGTAGGAAATAATGATTTCATATACTGCTAGAAGTATAACCTTCTGGTTCAGCTTTTTGAAGGTTAGTTGGTAGAAGCTGTCAAATTTTTAAACATACATTTCCTAAAACCTAGCAATTGTGCTTCTAGGAATATATAAGGTTATTAATATAACATTGCTTATAATAGAAAAAAGCTGGGGGAACTAAATGTCCATCTATATGGCAAGTGGAAAATAAATTATAATGCATCCATACAGCACAGCCATTAATCAGAAGGGAATCTGAATGTTCTGACCTGAGCTCCAAAACACAGTAAATGAAAAAAGCAGGCTGTGAGCAGATGTATACTTTAAGAGGGCACTTAAATATCTACAGAACTAATTAAGTAAACATATACACCAAATAAAAGACTACAAGGACACACACTGCACTGTTAGCAGCAATAAGCTCCAGGGAGAGGAGTGAAATGAAGGGACAAAAGCGAATGAATAGAAAGTTTTATGTTTAAACTCAATGTACTTCTGAAGTGTTTCCTTTAAAACAAGAATTTATTTATCTTTTATATAAATGACATTTAAAAAACTTTTAAGAAGTGAAAATTTTAAAAGTACTGAGATATTTATGTTAATGAAAAGGAGATTTTTTAAAAAACAAAAGGATGAAAATACTGATACATCATCATTCTTTTGTTGCATTTTACTGAGAAGCAATATGAGCAGAATCAATGAACACTGATACAAATAAATTTTTAGTATATAACAGGTTTTTAGGAGTTAGCAAAAAAATAAGCTAAAACAAATTTCTGGAGAAAAGCAGTAATTAGATCTTTCTCACTGTGTCCCACAAAAACAGCATTCAGTAAACAAATACCACATTGAAATAAAATGATCAAATAGATACAAATATTGAGTTCCATGATGTTCTCAGGAACTGATTATAAAAATATATGTGCTCATCTTAAAATTCTTTCAATGATTTATAATCAAATGTTTTTATTAAAAAGTTCTCCCTCCCTTTAATATTTATTCAGCAGGTATTTGGTTTCCTGATTTTCATTTTACTAACCAAGGTTATACAATATATCACACTTTGTGTAATATTTCTCCTATTTTCAAATTTATAAAATACTTAATTATTATGCAGCACCTTTCTTGTTTTTCCCAAGTCTCTAGTGATTTATCATTTTTTCAATATAAATTCTATAAATACTTCAGTAGTATGTAAGCAAACATTAACAGTTCAATCCCCGAGAGTCAAGATTCCCATAAAAATCTTTGATATATCACTAATCTATTTGGCCATTCGTAAAAATGTAAGACTCATGTTGATGTTCTTTTAGAGAGTGCACAGATTTGCATTTTCAGAAACAGAGGAAGGACAGGGCTGTCTGTTCTTTCTACACTCTATGCTATTTAATTAGGATAAACCTGTGTTGCTCTTTATTAGGTTAGGACCCACAGGAAGTAAATGTTTAAGAAAGGAAGTTCATGAAGGAAACAATTCAAATAGCTCAGTTCTGGGTATGTTTGCTTTTCAACTAATATTCAACTCAACAAACAACTGGCAAAGGCTTACTATGAGCCTACCTCCAGAAAAAAAGTAATAGATAATGATTATCCAGAAATCAAACTAAAAAAAAGTTAACTATTTTTCTCCTTGTGCCATAACACCTGTAACTTAAGAGCATCAAGCAAATGACCATTACAATTTTCTCTCCAATCTCACCACCTCCACAATTAACAAGAGTTGCGTTCCAAAATCAAATTATTTATAAGCCTTAGGTTACTTAATTCTTTTCCACAGAAACAATGTTACAGTATCTGTTAACCAGCCACTATGAAAATTAACCACTAAGGGTAAAACTACTAATATGGGAAAATGCCCAGAGTCTCAATTTGGGAAGAAACAAAGATACCCTGACTAACTTCAGGGCAATAAGAGAGAATCTCTTCTCCACTAATCCCTGTTCATTGGGTCAGACCTGGAATTACCACTCTGCTTTCTCATTGGATTTGGATTTACTGCAGTTCCCTCCCTCCCACCCTTTATCCCTTCAACCTACCCTCCCACCCTCCCTCCCTCCATCCCTCCCTCCCTTAGCTGTAGAACAGAGAACTTTCCATCCACTTTCCTATCCCTTTGGAGCTGCACTGGCCAAAATTGTAGCTACTCACCACTACTGGATATTGGACACTTAACCTATAGCTAGTCCAAATTGAGACGTGCTGTAATTGTAAATACGCATTGTCATTTCAGAGACTCAGTAAAATATCTCATTTACTTTTTCATATTGAGTACATGTTGAAAAGATATTTTAGATATACTGGACTTAATAAAAGTATTTTTTAAATAATAGTATCTGTTTTTTTCTTCAGAAAATTTTGAATTACAAACATGGCTTACATTTATAGCTCATATTATATGTCCATTGGACAGCACTGCTTTCAAAATTGTCTTAGGAAAGGCAGTAAAGAGACCCAAAGTCACACTTCCTGAATTTGAATATAAGCATCGCCATTTACTATTGTGCAACCTTTGACTTAATCTCTTTCTAAAGCTCTGTTTTCTCTTCTGTAAAATTTGGTAATAATAAAATGCTACCCCATTGGGCTAATGGTAAAATTAAATGAGATAATGTAAAGCAATTACTATGGTGTCTGATAATGTGTAATAAATAGTAACCACTACTATTAGTACAATTATACTATTATTACTATTTGCATGAAGAAGAAAAGGTCAAAGACACAAGTGGACAGAAAGAAAAGACAGAGGATAATACAAGTACAGGCAGTCCAGAGAGAATGTTCTATTTAAATCGTAAGGGGTATACCCATTAAGGAATAGGTCCACTATGCCATACAAGTAAAGAACTAACTCCAGGCTAGCATCAGCTCCCAAGACACAGCCCAAATGGAGACCTGCATTACTCAGGACATTCTCTTCCCATATATGTATGTAAGTGGGAATGTAGAATTATATGGTAAAGGGCAACGCAACAACTATAGCAGTGTACAAACTTTAGCCTGAATTCTGGGAGACATGAAACTGCAGATAAAGTGTTAATGAGTCAACTCTTCTCTTTGGCTACTGATAACCTCGTTTGTAAATGAGAAGAAATGGCTAAAAACTCTCTGAAATGCTAAGTCTCCTCTCCTCCTTCCCAAAAGGGTTGCAGAGCAAGAACAGCTACATCAGAGTAACACCACCACCATAAAAACAACAGGCTTAGACACAGCCACTGCCTTCCCTTGTGCAGTACATAGTGAAGGGATCTAAAGTCATTGGCTTTGCTGAAATGTCACTGTATTTTCTCATACAACCACAGCTTTTACTACTGGAACTTTCTCTTTTTTTTTTAATACTAGAGGTCCAGTGCAGAGCCTGGCCTGCACCCTCTTGTAATCCAGGACCCCTCAGGGGATGTTGTCTGCCTGCTGGTTTAGGGGATTGGGCCTAAGCTGGCAGGCAGATATCCCACTCGCAGTCCAGGACCCCTCGCTCCTTATCAACCACTGTTCCTTACCACTCAGCTTGCTGCTCCTTAGTGCCACCGTGAAGGCGTGAGAGGCTCCTGCCACCACCGCTGCAATCGCCAGCTATGAGCCCATCTTCTGGCTGAGCAACACTCCCCCTGTGGGAGCATACTGACCACCAGGGGGCAGCTCTGGTCGTTCCACGGGTCATTCTGCTGTTTGGTCAATTTACATATTAGGGTTTTATTATATAGACTATTTTTCTGTTGATTTCATAGAGGAAGGAAGAGGGAGAGAGAGATTAAAACATCAATGATGAGAGAGAATCCTGATTAGCTACCTCCTGCACATGCCCCATGGGGGATCAAGCCCATAACCCAGGCATGTGCTCTGACCAGGAATCAATCTGTGCCCTCCGGGTTCATAGGTTGACGTTCAACCACTGAGCCATGCCAGTTGGGCTGGAACTTCTTATATTCCCCTGGTGTGCCTAATTCTGCCTCCTTTTTTAAGGCTCAGAACAGGCTCCATGCCCTTCAACAAGAGCCTTCACTGATGCTGCCAATCTGTCAGGTGTCCTTTATTATGCTCTGGAATCAGCTTGTGGACCTCTATCACTGTCCCCATTATACTGTACTTGATTTTGTTACTGACTTGTCTTGTTGGGGAGTAAGCTCCTAAAAGGAAATAACCATGACACAGTGGCTATAGGTATTTAATAAATACTGAGTTAAAATCTTACTCATCATTACATTCACAGACTCGATAGTGTCTGCTATATTTAAGTCCTCAAAATTAACCAAAAAGGCCACACAGATATTAACAGACTTCACTGAATTCCAGATCCCTATATCTCATGGCCTACTTTACATCTTTACTTCAAAGATATTTCAAAACTCACTTCATTCTCTCTACAGCCTCTCTTCCACTAGAAGCCTGTCCTCATGCAATGTGCCCTCGCTCAATGAATCCAATTATGAAAACCAGAATGACACCTCCCTCAACCTCACTTCCCAAACCTAATCCATCAATAAGTCTTTTGATTTTACCTCCTAAAAGAGCTCTCAGATCGATTTACTTCTTGGCAACTCCTGTGCTACCACTCTAGTCCACACCACCGTTCTCTCTCACTTGGACGATCACTTAGCTCCTAACTGACTTGACCTCCCTGTTTCCACTCCAAACTGTCCTCCATACAGCACCCAGCCTGAATCTGTCAAACTATAAAACTGATAATGAACAGTTTTCCTCAACCCCTCCTGGAATGACTTCCCAAAGCTATACGCACACGCGCGCGCGTACACACACACACACACACACACACACACACACACACACACATATTGGGGAAGACACTCAATGCAGGAATTGCCATGATGTACACAGAAAAAAGGCACAGTGGATTGGGCACCCACAAATCAATACTCGGCTTCCCTCAAGTGAGACACAGGCCCCGCCAACCCCCCAGAATGACAGCCCACCAAATCGCAGCTGATTTGCCAAGACCCTATGGTGCAAAATGTAGCCCACAGACCAGACCAGCCTGGAAAGAGTGTCTGTGGGCACCAGGTAATGATGTCACATAGCAATACCTGACTTCCTCTTCCTAGCGACTAGCCTCCTTGGAGTTTCTTCAGCCTAGGAACACGACCTGCTTTATAGCCAGGAGGGAACATTTTACACTTTAACCAAATGTCTGTAAAGCATTTTCTCGTGCCTCATCTCATTTGATCCTCACAGAAGTCCTGGAGTAGGTAGACAGGAACTCAGTGGAATCCTATTTTTTTTTTCATTAGTAGAAAAATGGAGATTTAGAAAGCTTAGAAACTTGACCTGACTGAAGTGGTGCAACTTGAAAATGACTTCAGGTTTTCTCATTGCACAGAATATAGTCAAACACTGCTATAGTTAAATATTTTAAATTTTGTGATCTACAATAATAATCTACTTCATGTTGATATTTACTCTGTGTTGCTGACAATTACCTGAAAGAGAAGTTGGGGTGCTTCACTGGGCTGGAAAAAGTTTAGCTAAATCAGAAAGAGGACTAATTAAGCAAATTTATTCTATATATAAAAAAGGTTAAGTTCATTCGCACATGTGTGACACATATAAAGCTCTTGCTAGCACCGATCACACACGTGTGTTTCCAAACTATCATTGTCAATCGTGAACTTGGTTGACACTTCTATTATAAAGAAAGGGTAAATGGTGATATTAAAATGTTTCTTCTAATTAATTTCCTTTCAATGTGCAAAAATTCGTGCACCATGCCACTAGTTGAAGAATGAGAGGAAAAACATTTCACTAGGTCTTCAAAACTTGAGGAATCTGGCTTCTGACTCTAGTCATTTTCTCTCATTTTTCCTGGCACTTGAAATGCTCCCTTGGGCCACCCAGCTTTGGCATGAGTTGTTCTCCTTGCTGGGACCACTGTTCCTCTTTTCACCTTCCATCCCTCAGGTGCAACTAATATGCCATATCCTCAAGCAGTTGTCCTTAACCTGAGTAGTGGTACCTCGAGATATGAGTTTAATTCATTCCGTAACCCTGAGGCGTGGGAAACTATGAGATGCTCGAGTCACGGTAAACTGGTGGGTCGTGTGCAGCCAGCCAATCCACGCGATTACTCCTATCTCAAATGTTGTTCGTATTTCAAAGCAAAAATCGCTCGCTCGACGGCTCGAATCTCAAAAATCTCATATGTTAGGGCACTTGTATCTCGAGGTACCACTGTATAGCCAGAATCCCTTGTTGTCTGCAGTCATATGACTGACTGCTGTATTCATTTCCTTCATAGAGTTCATTTCTTTGTATTTATATATTTCCCCATCTGAGAGGCCATTTCTCAACACAAATATTTTGAAAATGTAAATCAGATTTGTTACTCCATTACTTAAAATGTCTTTCTATCTCTCTTTAAATAAAAATCATACTCTTTACCAAGACTTACAAGGCTCTGCATGAGCAGTCACACAATCGCCTCCTTGAACTCATCCTCTACCTCTCTCCTGCACATTCTGCTCCAGCCACACCAGCCTTGCTGCTCCTTAACACAGACAAGCTTATCCCTGAACTCAGGATCCTTATACAGTGGTACCTCGAGATAAGTTTAATTCGTTCCGTAACCTTGAGGTGTGGGAAACTATGAGATGCTCGAGTCTCGGTAAACTGGTGGGTCGTGTGCAGCCGGCCGATCCTCGCAATTACTCCTATCTCAAATGTTGCTCGTATTTCAAAGCAAAAATCGCTTGCTCGATGGCTCGTATCTCAAAATTCTCGTATGTTAGGGCACTCGTATCTTGAGGTACCACTGTAATTGCATTTTCTATGCCAAAATGTTTTGTTCTTAAGAGTCTATAGTACTAGCTACTTACCATTCAAGTCTCTGCTCCCTGACCACCCTACCTAAAAGAACTCCCACCCATTTTTAACCCTCTTTTTTTTTTATTTTCTTCACTGCACTTATCACTAGAAAATAACCTCTGGATGTTATCTGCTCCATTTATATCAGTACGTAGAAAACTACCTGGCACAAAATAGGTATGAATGTGTAAAGAAGGTAGTGAGGTCTTTTTTCCAAAAACTGAAATGTACTGACATACATAAGAGATATAGGTATGAAGATTTCATAGTAGCTTCTGCAGTGGTCAGAATTCCAAGACAGTCCCATGATATCCACCTCTGATATAAACATCCTATATAACCCCCTCCTTAGTGTGGGCAATACCTGTTAATAAGGGAAAGTCACTCATATGATTTAGGCTTATATTTACAGCTCACATTATGTTTCCACTGGATAGTTGACTAGAGATTTTTCTACTGGCTTTGAATGAGTTACCATGTTGTGAGAGGGCCACGTGATTAGGATCTGAAAGAAGTCTCCAGGAACTAAGAGTGACTCTCAGATGATAGCCAAAAAGAAAATGAAGACCTTAGTCATATCACCACAAGAAACAGAATTCTGCCAACCACCAATGATCTTGGTCAGTGGTTGGCAAATTACAGCTCTGTTGACTAATGAGTTTGCCGACCACTGACCTAGACTCTCGATTGTAATAATTACAGGCTGTTATTGTTCCTTGTGATTAGGTCCCTAGGGCAGTGGTCGGCAAACTCATTAGTCAACAGAGCAACAAACTGTGGCTCGAGAGCCGCAGTTTGCTGACCACTGATCTTGGTGGATAACCCTGAGCTTCAGATGAGATCATAGCCCCTTGCATACACCTTAATTTCAGCCTGGTGCAACTCTCAGCAAACAATATAGCTACACTGTGTGTGAACTTCAGACCTACAGAAACTGTAAGATAATATATGTCTACTGTTTCAAGCTGTAAGTCTGCAGTACACTGTTTGACATAACAGAAAACTAACACAATGGCTATCAATCCTATCACATCCAAAGTACACTTTTTATAAGAAATATCTTGTAGGGGGAGAATCCAAGATGGCAGCATAGGTAAATACCTACACTGCTGCCTTGCACAACAATTTCAAAACTACAACTAAAAGACAGAACCGATATCATCCAAAACCACAGGAAAGCTGGCTGAGTGGAAATTCTACCACTAGAAGGAAAAAGAGGGGCTCACAGAGACCCAGAAGAGCTGCAAAAAGCTGAGGTACGGAGACGGGTGTGTGCAGAAAGTGGGTGCTGGAGAACCTGGCTGGCTTTCTCTGGTGGGAGGGAAACGGAGACTATCAACGGCATTGAACCTATGACACTAAACCCCAGATCCAGCCGAAACTCATATGGGGGCAGTTTGGACAGTGAAAAGGGAGAAGTGCACAGAAATTTAGGGGAGTTGCAAAAGATCAGAAGTCTGGTGGCGCACACGGCATGGCGCGCAGAGGACCGACTGCTGATTGTGCCACTGGATTTCACAAGTGGGCGGGAGACAGACCCTCCCAACTGCATCACTTCTAACTCCACTAAACCCGTTTCGGGCGAAACTCTGGGGACCCAGACTCATATGGTCCAGGAACACAGGGGAGGCGGAGGGGCAGCAGTCCAGAGGCACTGCGAGAGAGAGCGCACCTGCGCACAGGAACCGCTCCAGCAATTACCCAGTCATGTGAGACTCAGGGGCCCTAGAGGGCGGGGTCGACTGGAAGGTAAGGTGGTCCCTTAAGCCCTGAGACTCCACACATCCCAAGCTCAACAGAGAGGCTTTTGTGGTTTTGCAAGTCTGGTATCATAAGGCTGAATACAACACAGAAGTTCTCCCGGCATAGTGAAAATGCCGAGACAAGGGAAGGGATCACAAACAAAAGAAATGGAGGAAAACAAACAACTGGATATAGAGTTCAAAACCACGCTTATAAGGTTTTTCAAGAATATCTTAGAAAAGTTGGATAAAGTTAGCGAGAGCCAAGAGGAGATGAAAAAGAACCAACTAGAGATGCAAAAGATCCAACTAGAGATGGAAAAGGACCAACTAGAAATTAAACGTACACTGACTGAAATAAAAAATTTTATACAGAGACCTAACAGCAGACTAGAGGAAGGCAAGAATCAAGTCAAAAATTTGAAATATAAAGAATCAGAAAACACTCAACTGGAAAAGCAAGAAGAGAAAAGAATCCAAAAATGTGAAGATAATGTAAGGAGCCTCTGGGACAGCTTCAAGGGTCGAGGGAAGGGTGGGAGCCGGGTGGAGGGAGATATGGAGGGGGAAAAAAGAGAAACAAATGTAATAATCTGAATAATAAAGATTTAATTTAAAAAAATATCTTGTCCCCCTCACTTCCTTACTATTCTACAATAAAATTCATACATTAAGAACCTACAGTCTATTTTTAATTTATTTTAATATATTTTTATTGATTTTAGAGAACAAAGGAGAGGAAAAGAGATGAGAGGGAATCATTGATTGGCTGCCTGCTGCACGACTCACACTGGGGCTCACACTGGGGATCAAGCCCGCAACCCAGGCATGTGACCTTGACCAGAATCAAACCTGGGATCCTTCAGTCTGTAGGCTGATGCTCTATCCACTGAGGGCTACTACAGCCTATTTTTAAAATACACTGGGTATAGCCCTGGTTTCCCATCATATTTTTAGTCCTTGACCTATTTTAAGTTTATTTTTGTGTATGGTGTAAGTTGATGGTCTAGTTTCATTTTTTTCCATATGTCTAATTTTCCCAACACCATTTATTGAAGAAATTGTCTTGACTCTATTGTATGTTCATGCCTCCTTTGTCAAATATTAATTGTGCATAGTGGTTTGGGTGGATATCTGGATTCTCTATTCTTTTCCATTGATCTATATATATCTGTTCTTGTGCCTGTACCAGGCTATTTTGAGAACAGGTGCTATGTGATATAGCTTGAAATCTGGTATTGAGATCCCACCTACTTTGTTCTTCTTTCTCAGGATTGCTGTAGCTATTCGGGTCTTTTTATCTCCCAGATGAATTTTTGGAAAGTTCTTTCTAGGTCTGTGAAACATGCCGTTGGAATTTTAATGGGGATTGCATTGAATTTATAGACTGCTTTGGGTAGTATGGACATTTTATGACATTGATTCTACAAATCCATGAACATGGTATGTTCTTCCATCTGTTTATGACTTACTCTATCTTTTTTCAGTGTCGTGTAGTTTTCCGCATATAGGTCTTTCACCTCCTTAGTTAAGTTTACTCCTGGGTATCTTAATTCTTTTAGTGCAATGGTAAATGGGATTGCTTTTTAAGTCTCTCTTTCTGTAAGTTCATTATTGGTGTATGGAAATGCCACAGATTTTGTATCCTGCTACCTTGCCAAATTAAGTTATTAAGTCTTATAATTTTTGATGGAGTCTTTACAGGTTTTTTTCTTTTTTGTACAGTATCATGTCATCTGCAAATATAGACAGCTTTACTTTCCAATTTGGATGCCTTTTATTTCTTCTTCTTGTCTGATCACAATGGCTAGAACTTCCAGCACTATGTTGAACAGGAGTGGTGAGAGTGGACATCCCTGTCTTGTTCCTATTCTTAGAGGAAATGTTTTTAATTTTTGTCCATTGAGTATAATATTACCTGTGGGATTGTCATATATGGCTTTTATGATGTTGAGGTATGATTCTTCTATTCCCACCTTGCTGAGAATTGTCAAGAAAGGGTGTTGGATTTTGTCAAATGCTTTTTCTGAATCAATTGATATGACTATGTGATTTTTATCTCTCAATTTGTTTATGTGATGTATCACATTTATTTATTTGCAAATATTATACCATCCTTGCATCCCCGGGATGAATCCTACTTGGTCATGGTGAATGATCTTTCTGATGTACTGCTGGATCCGATTGGCTAGAATTTTGTTGAGGATTTTCGCATCTATGTTAATGAGGGATATTGGCCTGTAATTCTCTTTCATTGTATTATCTTTATCTAGTTTTGGTATTAGGTTGATGCTCGGTTTATAGAAGTAGCTTGAAAGTGTTCTTTCCTCTTTAATTTTTTGGAATAGTCTGAGGAGGATAGGTTTTAGGTCTTCCTTGAATGTTTGGTAAAACTCCCCTGTGAAGCTCTTTGTCCCCAGGCTTTTGTTTGCTGGAAGCTTTTTGATGACTACTTCAATTTCTTCCGTAATTATCAGCCTATTGAGATTTTTAGAATCTTCATACGTTTGGGAAGGTTGTATTTTTCTAGGAATGTGTCCATTTCCTCCAGGTTGTCTAGTTTGTTAGAGAACTGTTCATAGTTTTTTAATAATCCTTTGTATTTTGGTGGGGTCTGGTGTTATTTCTACTCTTTCATTTCTGAATTTGTTTATTTGGGTCTTCTCTCTCTGCTTCTTGGTGAGCCTGGCTAGAGCTTCATCAATATTGTTTATCCTTTCAAAGAACCAGCTCTTGGTTTCATTGATCTTTTGTATTGTTATTTTTTTTATCTCTATGTCATTCATTTCTGCTCTGATCTTTATTATTTCCTTCCTTCTGCTCACTGTGGACTTTTTTTCCTTGCTCTCTTTCTAATTCTTTGAGTTGTTGAGTTAGGTGATTTATTACCATTTTTTCTCGAATTTTTGAAGTAGTTATGTAGCGCTATGAACTTCCCTCTCAGGACTGCTTGCATTGTGACCCATAACATTTACATTGTTGTTTTTATTGTCATTAGTCTCCAGGATGTTTTTAATTTCTTCTTTGATCTCATTGATAACCCAGGCATTGTTTAATAACATATTATTCAGCTTCCAAGTGTTTGAATTTTTTGGAATGTTTTTATTGCAGTTTATTTCTTATATTATGAAATTGTAGTCTGAGAAAATGCTTGATATGATTTCAATCTTTTTGAATTTGGGGAGACTTTGTTTGATCCAATATGTGGTCTAGTTTTGAAAATGTCACATGTGCACTTGAGAAGAATGTATATTCCATGGCTTTGGGATGAAATGCTCTGAAGATGTCAATTAGGTCCATCTGATCTAGTGAGTCATTTAGAATTCCTATTCTTTGTTGATTTTTTTGTCTAGAGGATTTATCCAGTAATGTCAGTGATGTATTAAAGTATCCCACTATGATTATATTGTTGTTGATCTCTCCCTCAATATCTTCCAGGAGCTTATTTATTTATTTTGGTACTTCTGCATTGGGTGTATATATGTTTATCAGAGTTATGTCATCTTTTTGTATCCATCCCTTTATTATTATGAAGTGGCCTTCCTTATCTTTTATTATGGCCTTTACTTTGTGGTCTATTATGTCAGGTAGAAGTACTGCTACCCCAAGTTTTTTTTCATTTCCATTTGCCTGAAAGATGTTTTTCCATCCTTCACTTTCAGTCTGTATGAGTCCCTTTTTCAGAAGTGAGTCTCTTGTAGACAGCATATATATGGATCGTATTTTTTTTATCCATTCACCCACTGGATGTCTTTTGACTAGAGCATTTAGTCTGTTTACATTTAAAGTTATTATTGAAAGGTACTTATTTGTAGCCATTTTTATTTTTTGTGTTTGTGTTCCTTCTGACCATTTTATTTCTTCTTTTTACCAGTCCCTTTAGCATTTCTTGGATTGCTGGCTTGGTAGTGATAAACTCCCTTAGCTTTTTGTCTGTGAAGCTCCTTATTTCCCCTTCAATTTTGAATGATAACCTTGCTGGATGGAGTATTCTTGGAATCAGTCCCTTGGTTTGCATCACTTTGTAAATTTCTTTCCATTCTTTTCTGGCCTGATGTGTTTCTGTTGAGAAACCATTTGATAATCTAATGGGAACTCCCTTGTATTTAACTTTCTGTTTCTCTCTTGCAGCCTTTTAAGATTCTCTCTTTGTCCTGAATATTTGCCATCGTAATTATCATGTGTCTTGGTGTAGGTCTTTTCGGGTTCATCCTGTTTAGGACTCTCTGTGCTTGTGTTACTTTTTTTTTTTTTTTCGCCATATCAGGGAAGTTTTCTGACATTATTTCAAGTAGGTCTTTTAGCCCTTGTTTCTATTCTTGTTGTTCTGGCACCTCTATTATTCGTATGTTGCTTCGTATCATGTTGTCCCATAGCTCCCTTAGGTTCTCCTCTTGTCTTTAATTTTTTTCTCCAGTTGCAATTCAGTTTAGCTGTGTTTTGCTTCCCTGTCTTCTAATTCTCTGATCCGGTCCTTTGTTTCTTCTAGTCTACTGTTAAAACTTTCCATGGTGTTTTTTATTGCAGTTACATCACTCTTCATTTCTTCTTGATTCTCACATAAGTTGTTTACTTTTTCAACCATTTCTTCTTGATTCTTACATAAGGTATTTTTTTCTTCCACCAGTTTATGAACTCTATGACCCTTATTCTGAATTCTTTTTCTGACATATTACATGCTTCTGTTTCACTTAGCTGCTTTTTTCCCTTTATGGGTATCTTTGTCTACCCATTTTTGGTCTCACTGACTCATCGAGCTGTGCAGGGGCTGCTCCTTGGGTGGCAGTGGCTTCTTTAGCTGCAGTTACTCCTTAGGCAATCATGGTAGCAGCTGCTTCTCAGTTGGCAGCAGCTCCTCTGATGGGTACTGTTTGCAGCAGCGATGCCTCCTCTGGCTGGTGGGAGAGGCTACACATATAGCTGCTGTTCTTTGAATGGGGGTGGGCTGATTATGAGGTTGCTGCTCCTCAAATGGGGACAGATTGTTCACGTGGCTGTTGCTCCTTGGACAGGGGTGGACTGCTCATATGGCTGCTGTTTAGATTGGGGCTGGCTGCATGCTGCTGCTGTTCGTCAGGTGGGCAAGCCACTCATGATGCCACCACTCCTTTGACAGGGGCAGATTGCTTGCAGGGCTGCTGCTCCTCATACGAGTATGGGTTGCTCGTGCAGCTGCTTCTCCTCAAATGGGGGGGGGGGGCGGTTTGCTAATGCGGCTGCTGTTCCTCATGTGGGAATGAGCTGCTCGTGCTCTTGATGTTCCTTGCATAGGAACAAGGTGTTCACCTGGCTCCTTCTGGTCAGGCAGGTGCAGGCTACGTGTGGGTGCTGTTCCTCGGGTCAATGTGGCCTGCAAAGGGCTGCTGGTCTTTGGACATGGGCAGTCTGCACATGTGGCTGCTGCTCCTCAGAAGGGGATGGGCTGCTGTTCCTCGGATGCTGGTGGGCTGCTCACTCATCTGCTGCTCCTCAGATGTGGCAGGCGGCTCGTGCTTCTCTTGCTCCTCAGAAAGGGGTGGGCTGCTCACATAGGTGCTGCTCCTCAAAAAAGGGCGGTATACTCACACATCTGTTGCTCCTCAGATGGAGCAGGCTTCTTTCACAGCTGCTGCTCCTTGGAAGGGGGCTGGCTGCTCATGTCTCACAGCTGCTGTACTTCAGACAAGTACAGGGTGTGGGCTGCACGCAGCTGCTGTTCCTCAGAGGGGACTGGCTGTGTGGGGCTGCTGCTCCTCAGTAGTAGGTGGGCTGCTCAAGCAGCTGCTGCTCCTCAGATGGAGCAAGCTGCTTACATGGTTGCTGCTCCTCAGACAGGGGAACTGGCGGCTCACACAGCTGCTGTTCCTTGGACAGGAGCAGGCCACGTGAAGCTGCTGCTCTTAGGCCTACAGCAGGTTGATCACATGGCTGCTACTCCTTAGACACTGCTCTTTAGACACTGCTGCTCACGTGTCTGCTGTTCATGTGGTTACAGTGCCCTATGGGTTCCCAAAGCACAGTCCCAGCTATGTGGCCTGGAGCCTTTGGCCATCTAACAAAGAGAACAGGCAGGAACAGCAGGGTGTCAGCAGCCACCATGCACCATACCCATCCCACAGGCTCTCTAGCATAGTATTTTTATCCTAACGTTTTCCAAAATAGACTTAAGATTTAAAAGCCTCATAATTTCCTTTCTCCCTCCTCCTCAATTACTAAGTTCTCACTGGGCATATAATACAATTCCTTGAAATTAATTTTCACAATTAAATACAGCTTTAAAGCTTCTATTTTATTTCCCAACTCTCATTTTTCAGATATGAAAAGAGAATCGTCATCATCTAGGGGCTCATTATACACACTATAAAATATTTCACCCCAGCTGTGAAGTTGGCCATTGTAAATACATTTTGTTGTCTTAATCAAGATTTATGGTAAAATAATAATGTATTTTTAAAAGCCACATGCCAAAGTACTTTTAAATCCATAAAAATACTTAGCACTTAACCCATAACACACTTTTAAATCATCTTACAATCTTGCAGGTAGCTATCTGTCCACGTGCCCAGAGCTAGTAACAGCTGATGAAGAGCCTGTCATCGAGCCTATTTTCTTGATTTATTTTGCAGTAGCCTTCTAACCCCACATACATAATGAGTACTCACTTTGTGATGGGAAGATACATTATTTAGCCTGGACAATTTGACAATGTTACTATTAAGTTATTAATTCACTAGGTGGATGTGGGTGACGGGGTTTAAATAGTGTTTTTCTCATGGCCAAACACACACACACACACACACACAACACTATTAACAATCACAGATTCCTAGAACCCTAAAGCTGGACAGGACTTAAGGATCATAACCACAGCTTTTTACAGATGAGGACATTGAAGTTTAAGGTTACAACCATCAATGGTGGATAGAACTTGGGATAAGGAAAGATGAGGCTAGAGAATCTGAATTTCCTTATTTAGAAAATAGGGATAACCTTACCCCCAATAGGGCTGCTATGAGGATCAGATAACATAATCTATATAAATAAAAGGGTAATATGCTAATTAGACCAGATGTCCTTCCAGACAAAGCCACAACAGCTGCAAGGGCCAAGGGCAAAGGGTGCAGGAGAGGCAAGGTAGTGCCAGTGGGCCCAGACCAGTCCCACCAGTTCAGCCTCTCCGTCAGTAGATGTGGGCACTGGGGAGTGGGATGGCACCAGTCTTGGCCCCTCCTTCCACAGAGGTGGCGCTAGGAGGCAGGGTGGCCCATGATCTCAGAGCCTCTGCAGAGGCTGGACGGAGTGCGACTGTGATGCCTCAACCTCCCACAGCCTCTCCCCCAGCCAGCCTGACTCCAGATGGCCCCACACATACAAATAGGCAAGGGGTGAGGCCAGCGCTAAGAAGCTAGGGCCGAGGGTCAACAGCCCCAGTGGCTGGTTTAGGCAGCAGCAGCAGCAGCAGCAGCAGCAGCAGCAGCAGCAGGGTGATGGAGGTGGTAGCTTCCCCTAATCCTCCTGGTTGCCTCTTGCAGAGGGAGGCCAGACTGCAGATTAGTTCCACTCCCCGTAAGCCATCAGTAGGACCTCGCCTGAGGGATTCCAGACTGTGAGAGTGGGCAGACCAAACTGTAGCAACCCCGCTATCAGTGCACAAAATTTCATGCACCAGGCCTCCAATATATAATAAAACACATGAAAAGACATAGAACAATGCCTGATACCTAACTGCCATTGCATAACTATCATTTTCTTTCTCAGGGTTTCCTCACCCCAATTAACTCCCATTACTTTTCTCTCTCTCTCTTTACTTCCCTCCACACCCCCCCTCTCTTTCTTTTTCTGCCAAAATGTCACTTAGGATGATGCACTTTCATAATGATTTTCTGACATATATATTGCACAGACAACAATTTGGGAATAGAAAGGGTCAGTGGGACACTACTGAGGAAGCAGCTGACTCCAACACTCAGGAATTGAGTCTATGCTCCCCAAAGTTTTCAAAGTTTTTCCACTTGTTGGGTTATATCCAAACAAGCTTCCCAAGATCAAGAGTCTTCAGAGCATACTCTGCATATCTTGTGCTTCAAACATCATAACTGGAATACCCAGGATTCATTTTCCATCCTTACCTTCTTGGATCTCTTTGTACCATGTGACTCTCTTAAACACGCCCACCTTGAAACTTTACACCCTTAGCCTCTGTGACACTCTCCTTCCCTGGTTCTCCTTTTACCTTTATGTGTCTCTTCTTTCTCCTTTACTGTCTCTTTTAAGAGTTATGTTTCCCAGGGCTACGCCTTCCTGGTGAGTTTCTTTATACTCCTGGTTTCAACTACCACCTACTAACTTCCAAATCTATTCATAGGCCAAACCTCTCCTATGAATTTCAGATTCATATACCTACAATTTGATTCCACTGGCATGTCCTCCCTGGCACTTCAAATCAACATAACCCCAAACTAATATTGTCTAAATGTATATCCTCTTCTGACATTCTTAGTCTTAAAATACAGTATCACTATAGGCATCCATGCTGAAAACCTCTTAAGTCTCCCTTGAATCCTTCCTTTTTCTGATCCGCCTTTGAATCCTTCCTTTCTCTGATCCTGCCTTATCTAATCAATTAGTTAAATCTGCCAATTTCACTTCCTAAATATTCTTCTAATTCAATCTTCAGGTTTTAAATCTCTCTCCCAGACTACTTCAACAGCTTCCCAACTATCTTCTTGCCTCCCATTTTGTCCCCCTTAATTCCATCTTCATTGAGCTTACAACATAATCAATCTAAACTGAAGATATAATCACGCTACTCCCTACTTTAAAATTTTTCAATGATGCCCCAGTTGAAAGGTTCTGGAGTGAGACCTCTCTGCACTTTGGAATGCGCTCTCCACCCTCATTAGACATAGCCTTGAAAAGTTACTCAACTTCTCTGTACCTCCATATTTTCACTTGTGAATGTCCCAGATTATTAAATGAGGTAATAATTATAAAGCACTTGATATAGTTCCTGGCATTTAGTAAGTGCCTAACAAATGGAAATTATTAATAATATTAATATAAATACTATTAGTGGTATTTCAGTTACTGGATTGGTATATAAGTTCAAAGATACCATGCACATCTCTCCTTAAATTGACCCTTATATCGTCTCTAGATACCCTGCTACTTGTTTTATACTTCAGCAACGCCAAACTTAGTAAACACTTACCTTGACACACTAGGCTATGTTTCCACCAAAAATACATATTCCTTTCACCCCCTGCATAGGTAAGACCTTTTTCTTTAAGTCTAATGAGGTGTCACCATTACCAGAATACCTTCTCCGAACATCCGTTTATTAAGATGTTTCCTCAGAAATAGTGATAAGAATTCATGGCATATAAGTTCTCAGGTAACTGTCTTCTGGATATATTTCTGCCAAAGCACTTA
>PVJN01020732.1:0-35587 GCA_004026805.1 Lasiurus borealis | reverse complement strand
TGACTTTTGGGTCTATTATGATAATCTATAACAATAAAAGCATAATACGCTAATTAGACCAGACAGCAGAACAACCTTCCGAATGTCATTCCGGACATCCTTCTGGATGAAGTTATGTTGGCAGGGGTGGAGGCAGAGGTGGTTAGGGCAATCAAGAAGGCAAGCAAGCAATTAGGGGCAATCAGGCAGGCATACAGGCAAGCAGTTAGGAACCAGGGATCCCAGATTACGAGAGGGATGTCCAACTGCCAGTTTAGGCTCGATCCCACAAGGCCTACACTGGCAGTGGGACATCCCCTGAGAGGTCCTGGATTGTGAGAAGGTGTAGGTCAGGCTTGGTGAGTATTTACAAACAAACAAAAAATATGTATCAGATGCAAAGAGTTTGGAGTTTGTGGAAATGTTGGAGCACACCTGCATTCAACTTTCTGATTGTAGATAAATCTACCCTAAGTCATTCCAAATCCTGGTTATCCAACTAGTCAACACAAAACAAGAAATCAATGCAGATGACTGTATGATACTGAATTTGTTTCTAACTCTCTATCCCTCTCTTTTCCTCTCTATAAAAAAATCAATAAAATATTTTAAATAAAGAAATACAATTCTATAGAAAGGATTATTTCCATGATATAGTAAAGGGGAACATTCAAATTTCCAAATATTTGCAAATTGTATTACAAAGAGTTCCCAAAAGGAGCATATGAAGTTGAACACCTTCAGATCCTCAGGAACACTCCTGGTTATTACAAATATAAGAAGAAATGCATCAATTAGTGTGAAATTTAAAGAAGAGAAAGTTACCTTAAAAATAGACTGATTAGAAGTTATCTTAGTGGTGCAACTACCTAAGTCCAGAAAACTCTCTTGTTACATTTATACATATCCCAAAGGAAAAGCTTTATAAGGAGGCAACTAAGTGTTCCTTGACACACATTTCAATTCTAGACTCATATTGATAATTGTATCATAAATCCAAATAATGACATGAGCAAATGATCTGATGTTAATTAAAGTACATTTAATGAACATATCCTAACCCTCCATAGTGTTAACAGTGACACTTTTTTTGTGTAGTTAGAATGAATCGGATAATAGAATTTCACTGTAGGCTGTGATTTCAGATAGATAGAAAGTATGAGAAGTAGGGCATTTCAGAAAATAAAAATCAAGGAGAAAAAAAAAAACAAATTATGAAAATGCTCCTCAATGCAGGTTAATTGTTTGGACTGCTGAAATAATTCCTAGGTGAATAGACAATTGTGTCTATGGCTCATTATTCTGAGTATTAAAGGATCTTATTTAAATTTGATTAAGACCAGGCAAGAGACCCAAAAATATTACATTGTAGGGTAGGCTAGAGGGTGACAGATAATGTTAAGCATACTTATTAATAGTCTTTTTCTCAATCTCTTAAAGTACTTTTTTTTTTTTACAAATTACCACCTCTAAAATTAGATTTCATCTTACAAATTATGGTTTCTTATATTAGATAAAACACAGTAGTGTGTCAATCTTTTCAAATGCAACTAGTCTATTTTCGGTTTAAAAAAATCCATCCTTTGGCATATTCTCTCCTTAAAAGGACATATGGTTGACTTAAGGCATGCAAAAAATTACAATGAAAGGATGGGGGCACATGGGACAAATGTTACGAATCAATTGCTTTTCTCTTTTCCCTTTGGTTTTCACAGTGCTGCGTGCCTTTCTCAGGCTTCTATATAGCTTGTGGGCATCTGATACTCAATCTTATGTAGAACCCATGGTCTGTTCATCCGACTTATTCAGGATGTGTCTGTCTTTCTGCACACCTCTGCTTTTGCCTCAACAGTGCTGTACAACCTATGGGGTAGCTAGTCACCCACAAAACCTTTGTAGTCTGGTACTTCTAACTCTGCCACAGGGACTCTCATGCAAGATGAAGAATCTCAGCTTCACATTCTTTTATTCTGGGGGGCTCTGGGGAACATATGCACAGCTTACATGCTAGACTGAAAATTAAGAGAGGTTCAAGAGGGATAATTCATAACTTTTCACTGCTGATCTGCTCTATACTGACAGTAGAGTGTATAGTTCTCTGTTTCTTCTATGGTACACGGATATGGGTTCTCTCTGTGAGGCTGTCTCCTCCCAGGGTTACAAACTGCCCTTTCTTCTCCTTCCCCTCCTCCTCCTCCTCCTCCTTCTGCTCCTCTTCCTCCTTCTCCTCCTCCTCTTCCTCCTCCTCTTCCTCCTCTTCCTCCTCCTCCTCCTCCTCCTCCTCTTCCTCCTTCTTTCTTGCAGGGAAAAGAAACAGCAAAGGACTCAGTAAGAAAATATCTTTTAATTATTTCTGAGTGATACAGAATCTAAAAATAAAAATTCAAAATCTGCTTTTACATCTTTTTTACGAATGAGTACATCTTACTCACAGTTGTCAATGCCATATAATATTAAACCAAGCAATTAATGTTTGTATTGTAAGTCCTCTCTCAACAAGGGGCTTTTTTATAATCTCCTTTTCCATAAAGTAACCTACTCAGAAAAGTCTTACTGAAGCATAGTCAAAGAACAAATTCTGTAAGCCCTATTGTTATAATTTAGCTTAAAGTATACAAAATAGCCCTAGCTAGTTTGGCTCAGTGGATAGTGTTGGCCTGCTGACTGAAGGGTCTCCAGTTTGATTCTGGTTAAGGGCACCTGCCCAGAGCTGGGAGCTTGATCCCTAGTAGGATAAGTGTAGGAGGCAGCTGATCAATGATTCTCTCATCATTGATGTTTCTATCTCTCTTTCCCTCTCCATTCTTCTCTGAAATTAATATACATATATGCTAAGTACTATACAGTCTGTATATTTCAGTTTCTTTTGGGTTTTGTTAGTATGAATCAGCATTCATCAAAACATTTAGACACTAACAAGAAAATATTTATGAAATTATGAGACTAGGATAAAAAACTGAGATTGTGTTTGATTTATAGAGATAAAATGATTCTTTGAGGATACAACTGAGTAGCTTTCCAGATTTTTACCAGTACTATCTACCTATTTGTTTGCAAATTTTAATTAGTCTTTTGCATACAAATTATCACAAATATGTCTTATCTCTATCACAGTATAGCTTGCTTCAAACCCCCTACTTAAAAATGTTCTTAAATAGATTTACACAACTAAGATTTTAGCCTTAGGATTGATTAAAAGCACTTTACTATGTTGGACCAATTGTTAAAAAACAAACAAACAGCAAAAACATAATTCCTAAAGCATAATTACTGTTGTCTACAATAATTTTTTCATATTTTGAAAGTATTAAGAATAGTTTTTAAAAGTAATTACTGTAAAGGACTTTATGTTACTGTAATATAGTTTTTAAGAAAAACTAAATAAAAGTATCAACCACAAAATGACATCAATATAAAGTAGATATTGTGAGCCAAATATTAGTTTAGTTTAGTTTAAGTCTTTTATCCAGTAACCTACAGGAAGTTCAAAGTCATCAACGAAATTTATGATTAGATTTACTTGAATACATAGAATTTCAATTCTGGATTCTAAAGAATGTTATAACCTAGAGTTAATCTCATCCTTTTATTTTCTTTGCTCTGCACCAACTCAGATATTCTCTCTCTCTCTCTCTCTCTCTCTCTCTCTCTCTCTCTCTCTCTGTGTGTGTGTGTGATTATGGTCATAGGGAACTTATAAGGCATATGTGGAAAACAGGATTTACTATAATATTGTGTAGCAAAAGGAATATTGCAGAAAAACTAAGGAAAATAAAATATTTTCCATTAATACTTATAAAAATTTCTAATCACCTTGTCCCTCCACCAATGGGAATTTCTCATTGGTCATTGCTATGGACTGAAGGTTTGTATGTTCCACAAATTTGTGTATTTAAACCTTAATCCCCAATGTGATGGTATTTGGCGGTACTGCCTGTGGGAAGTAATTAGAGTTAGATCAGGTCATGGGGGTGAGATCTTCATGTTGAAAATAGTGCCTTGCCGAGACTGGTTTGGCTCAGTGGATAGAACGTCGGCCTGTGTACTGAAAGGTCCCGGGTTCGATTCCGGTCGGGGGCATGTACCTTGCTTGCGGGCACGTCTCCAGTGTGGGGTGTGCAGGAGGAGGCTGATCGATGTCTCTCTCTCATCGATGTTTCTGACTTTCTATCCCTCTCCCTTCCTCTCTGTGAAAAATCAATAAAATATATTTTTAAAAAAAGAAGAAAATAGTGCCTGCATGTCCCCCCTCCCCCCGCCCCTGCCATGAGAGCTGCCTTCCTGCTCGCTATCTATGAGTCTGTCTCTCTTTGACTTGTTACTTCCCTCCATTATATTTCATATATGAGTTAAAACCTGTTAGTCGTCTTTCTCTGACTGGCTTATCTCACTTAACATAATGTTCTCCAGGTCCATCCATGAAGTCACAAAAGTAAAGTTTTTTTTTTGTGCTAGAGTAGTATTCAATTGTGTAAATGTACCAAAGCTGTTTTGTTCCCTCATCCACTGATGGACATTTCAGCTGCTTCCATTCTAACTTGAGTTGTATTTTATTATAAATATAGTTATTGCTTTTAGCACATTTTAATCCTCTTACATTTAGAATTAAGTCTAGGTAACTTATCAGTGATGAACTTCAGAAATTTATTTAATTTATTATTTTTTAAATTTTCATATATATATATATATATATATATATATATATATATATATATATATGAATCCTCACTTGATGATATATTTTTATTGATTCCAGAGAGAGAGGAAGGAAGATAGTGAAAAAACAAACAAACATGAATGTAGGAGAGGAACTTGTAGCCACCCATATTTACGTCCACCTCAAACCCACAATTTGTATGTACCTGGAAAGGGAAATGAATCCTCATCCCTTTGGTGTATGGGACCACACTCCAACCAACTGGGCCATCTGGGCAGGGTTGAACTTGAGAGTTTTAAATAGTCTTATATATCAATGGGTTGAGGTGACAAGAGTGCCTCCAGAGACTCTTGTTCTCCTCTGAGCTAATGGCCTTTTCTCTCCCATTATTAACTAAAAGGTATTTGACAATAGGTCATTATTTTATCACAGATTAAAAGGATTAATAACACACCGGTCAAATATTCACAGGTAGGTAACTTTTTCACCCCATCAGTCAGTAACCCTGTCTTTCAAAAGGAACGAAATATATCTAGGTAGAAGGGGGTAGAGATGAAATAACCAGCAGCATTCTCTTGCTGGTCAAAAAATTACTCAAGTCCCATTGCCTTTTTGCTTTCATTTAGTGATGATGTTAAGCTATAGTTGCAAGAGATATGTCTATTTATTTTTAACCCCCTCCCCAAATTTGTCTTCAGCTGCCATTTTTTCTCCCTCCACCCCTACCCATACTCTTCTTTTTTAAAAGAAAAGAAAAGGGAGAAAAAAACACACAACTCAGGACCTCAATATATAATGAGACCTGTTTATTTTGTATAAAGTGGTATGAAATGCTCAAACCACCCCCCACCCGCCTCCCATAAGGCAGTCTCTATTTGCATCTCCATTAGATTTTAGTCTTCGTTGAAAAATACTTGAAGTCATTTTCTTTTCAGCTTAAAAAGTTTCTTTGTAGTTTTGCCAAAAGAAAATATTTTATATGTTTTATATCTTTTTCTAATGTAAAATAAAAAAAATTATTTTTAAGTATTTAAATTTTGTTTAAAATTTTGTACTATCCAAATTGCCAGAATGAAAATCACTGAAACTATATGCTAATGCTCTGAATGTGTGTGTATTTATTTGTGCCTGAGAACGTGTTTATATATATACATATGTGAGTATATGCGTGCATATATATTCCACATATTTAAATGTTATATATTATATGTTACATAATTTATAACTTGCATTACACAATATATTTTTATATTTATATGAATATGTTTATACATAAAAAAATACCTAGATCCTTGGTTATTGATTACATATCTGGTGATTCAGAAAAAAATTATCAATCTCTAACACACTAAAGAACAAGATGTTATCTAAGAACCAAAAAGGAACTTGCCAGTTAGTTACAAGTTTAAAATTATTTAATTCTGAAACTGCCATTTTAAGGCAGATTCTATAGTGTGAAAAAACACTATGTTGCAAGATTTTAAGTGTTTTGGCCTTTTCTAATTCTTAAAAATAGCCTTTAGATTTGCTTTTGACTTTTAAGAACTTAACAAGATGATCTTTTCCCTGAAAATTTTGTCTGCTAAAAGGTCCAGAAAACTGGGTAGGTCACATAAAAAGTTGTATAGGTTAGTACTTCATTTTAAAAGCCTCCATTAAAAAAAATGATCTGTCTAAGATTGAAATTTCAGAGTTCTTTGAATATTTTCTTCGTTTGTGCTATAATAAAACTGACATTGAAACTGGGGTTTGGAAAGTTCAAAATCAAATCATTTCTTTCTTTACTGTCACATTTTTAAATAATATATTGTACCAAACTATACAAAAGTTTAAAACTTACTTCAGAGTTTTAAACATAGCCAAAAAGCTTCAGTCTGTGATCCACCTGATTCTCAGTGGACTAGTACAGTGCACAAGGGCATACACGCCAGGATCAATCAGTCCCATTTAAACTGGTTCTCCACTTCTCCTCCTCTCTCCCTCTCTCTAGCCTATCAAAAACATGGTTGGCTAGGCATGTAAATTCCTAGAACATTTGAAAATCTGTGCTAATTTTTCATTTCTTCAGTTTAACTGCAATCAGAGACACTAGAACTGGTTTCTCTGAGAGGTCCCATTCACTTTCCTCTTTTTGCTTTCCTCCTCTCTAATCTGTGGCATTGTAGAAACTTCATTTGATTAGGCTAACATGTACTGATCATCTGTTAGTCATGGCTTAAGCATTATTTTTCCAAAATGGTATATATGACCTTAAAATTATGCCTTTTCAGTTTTCAAAGCATCCTATGTATGTTTATTTTGGTATCACTCTTTAGTCATTAATCATATTGGACTTCTCTTTAGTCTTCACATACTTTATACCAGTATATCATCGCTCTTCACATGCTTTATTTCTGCCTGCAATACTGTGAAATACGGTTTTAGCAGTTAATTCCTTCTTAACAATTCTTGGAGTAATACTTGGCTTTAGATAATGGTTTTGTTGTGATTGCTCTTCTTAGTTTTACCTGTACTTTTCATAGCATCAGGACATTAATTGTGCAGGGACCTGTCTTCTCTAGTGGGCTAATGGGTAGATAAGAAAATGACCTTTAATGTACAACAAGGCAACACCAGGATGAAAAAGATCTCCTGGAACATACTTATAGAATGAATAGTCTATCAGGACGCTTAGTACATACAATCTACCCATTGCTACCTGGACAAGTTTCATGAAAAAGTAGAGGAGTTTTATTTTTTTTTAATTCCTTACTATGTTTTATTTAAGCAGGTAGTGCATTCTATTAATGTTTGACCTGTGTTTGTTATATTGATTGTAATTAATTAATGTTTTTAATTTACATGTTAACAAAACATATATTAAATTAACTACATCGTCTTATACCTTACTATATAAAACCTGTTGAAAATACACTGACTTCAGAAAGAGGTTAATATACTAGTATATACCTCTATTTATATAGTGCTAACAAAGCAGTGTTCATGCACTGAAATATAAGCTGTATTATAAAGTATTGATAATTGTGTTTAGTGTACCTGTTTATCTGTAATAATTATTTAAACAAATTCAATATAGTAGATACATTTGTGTGCTGTCAGTTCACTCTAAGTGGATCCAAAATGTCAAACCAAATTCAGTCTATTCTGTTCTTCACCTCTCCATACATATCACTTAACATATTCCTAATGTACAGACATGCAATATACAATGCATCTTCTCTTTTTTACCCTGAACATTATGATAAACTTAAACTCAGAGATGAACTCCTTCATTTTCATATCTGTGTAACAGAGAATTTTTTAGTACTGCTTATGTGAAAGCTTTCTTAAGCATTCATGACTATGGGTAGAATGATAAACAAAATAGATAAAGATCTTACCTACAGAGAACTCTTATACTAGTAAGGGAAAAGGAGAGAAATACACACACATTCATGCACAAACACACATATAAATGTGTGCGTGTGTGTGTGTGTGTATATATATATATATCAGCAACAATTAGTGTTAGAAAAATAAGGTATGAGTCATGAAAACAATTTTTGAAAATGATAATCAAAAAGGATTCTGTGAGATAATTTCAAGGAAAGATAAAAGACAAGAATGAGCTAGTGAATAACTGAGAGAACAGCATCAGTAAAAATAATGTTGAAACCACCTTATGAGAAACTGAAGAATTAGGCTTTGTGAATTGAATTGAGATATTCACTAAAGCAAATCATTAAAATCTGAATGAGCATTACTAAAAAGCAATGCACTCTTATATCAGATTGCTAATTGATAAATAACAATTGTTTCTATTTTACATGGGATTGTAAAAGACTCAAGACTCTTGATGGATATTTACTGGAATAAGAAACATCTGTCATTTAATTGATAAGCAATAGAAAAGAAAGTGATTTATGACAGCTACTTAAAATTGTTAAAAACTAATTAAAACTCCAGGGAAGATGTGTCTTTAAAAAAAACTAAATAATTGGAATATTAGATACCTGAAATTAAGTAACTAAAAAAAAAAAAAAAACAGTGCACACTGAAGCCCAAAATATCCAGAGCCTTTTTATAGTTGCTATTTTACCCTAAATTTCCCCCACTGACTATACAACTCTCTTTTTTTTCATCACAGTATCTATGTGCATTTACAAAGATGGCTAATTTACATCATATTCATTTGTATTTAATTGTTTTTTATCTTTGAATGAGAGAAAGCCTGCATCATTGATCAATGCAGTGCATATATAGGCACTTTTGAATTAAAAGATTGGAGCTTCAAGACTAAAAAGAGAGAAAAGTAAAAGGGATACAAGAATATTTATGAGAAAGGATTGAGGAAAGTGAAGAATTAAAAGTTGAAAAGCTTCAGATACATACAATGTGATGAATACAAAGAGCCTATTTGAGCAAAAGAATTCTATTAGGGAAATACTGAATTTAAAGTATGATTGGAATAGATTCTGGCAACTAATAAAACAAGTGTAGGGAGAGGAAAATAAGCAGATAATAGCAGTATCTTAAAGATAATTAAGGTATAAAAACCATATGGTGCTTCTTGTTTAGGATGAATAGCATGTGTTCATTCATATTCCCTTACAAACACACCATTAAAATGATGGCCATTTAATAAAAAAGTAAAAGTTGCAAGAATAAAAAGAACTGAAAGGGTCCATCAGTGAACTAAATATATTTCAAAAGCATTTTGTAAGATGAAAGGCACATAAAAATTCATAATGAGTAAAATTTGAGACACAGGCAAGGAAGCCAAAATCTATGTGAAAAGCAGAAACTCATTTGCTCTGCTGAATCTGTAAGAGCCTCTGTACTAAGAAAAGCTAAACCTGGTAGATGGCAGAAGTGAAATATAAACTTAAAATTGCAATTTAAGATCTATAACTGGAATGCCTCCCTACCATCTCTTAACATGAGAAGAGTGCCCATTCATTATAGTTCATCTCTACAGAAGTAGAATAAACTCTCTGAAGAAAATTTGTACAGATATGTGAGCATTACCCAGATCTCCCAATATACCTATTTATAGGTTTCAAGACAAATAGCTACTTCTTCAGTTTTTAAAAAACTCTGCTAGTTTCATTGTAAGTTATGGAAAGACAATCATGAATCACAGAACACCAGAGGAAAGCTTTCAATATGCAGATGAAAACAAAACAAAACCCACAAGGAATAGAAATTACTTGTTAGACAATATAAATCACAGAAGAACATGGGAGGGCAATAAAACAATTGCAAAAAAAATGTCTAATTATCACCTCAGACACTTTGTTGTCGTTGTTTTTTTTTTTCTTGTTTTGATAATAAATTTCCACTAAATAAATTTCTAGAAAAGAGAAATTCTAGTATAAGAAATAGTTTGGGGAAATCTATATGTATAAAAGCCTAAGCAACCATTATCACCGGTCACTATGATGCGCACTGACCACCAGGGGCCAGATGCTCAACGCAGGAGCTGCCCCTGGTAGTCAGTGTGTTCCTACAGTCAACCTCCTGCCAAAGTAGATATATAATTGGAAATTATGCAGATGTGAAGATGTTCCTCACTGTATGTCATATTGCTACAAACCTATTAGAATGAGCATAATCTAGAACACTGACACCACCAATGCTGAGTAGAATTTGGAGCAACAGGAACCCTCAATTACTGATGGTGGAAATGATAAATGGTATAGCCACATTGAAAGAGAGTTTAGTGGTTTCTTACAAAACTAAACATAGTCTTACCATGTGACCCAACAAATATACAACTTGATATTTACCAAAAGGAGTTGAACATTTATACCCACACAAAAACTTGTACACAGATGTTTATAAAAGCTTCATTTATAATTGCCACAACTTCTAAGCAAGGTATCCCCAAGTTAATAAGTGGATAAAGAAAATGGCTCATCTAGAACACTATTTAGAACTAAATGTAAATGAGCTATAAAACCATCATGAAAAGACATGAAGTTACCTCACAAGATATTACTAAGAGAAAGAAACCAATATTTTTATTTATATAAAATTTATTGTATAGTTAAAAGAGCTTAAGATAAATAAAGAAAAATTTTGTAATATATACAAATGTTGAATTATTACATGGTACATCTAAAACTAATATAATGTTATATGTCTTAACTAGAGACCCGATGCATGAAATTCATGCATGAAATTCTTGGCCCCAGCCCCCTCCCGCTACTGCCTTGTCTGGGGGGCCTCTTCCACCTCTGCTTTGGCCCCCCTCTATTGAAGCTTTGTCTGGAAGGAAGGAGGTCTGGAAGAACGTCTGGTCTAATTAGGATATTATGCTTTTATTATATAGATTATACCTCAAGAAAGATACAAAAAATAAATATTTTTTTTTAGTTTTATCCATGTATTACTTACAATTTAAACAAAATTTAAAAATGTGTTACAAATGTTTAAGAAAAAAATGAATGTAGCTAAGAAGTCCAGGCTCAATTATCACATAAATAAATTTTCATGTTTCTATATTATCTTTATGTTTTAAACTTGAATTTTTTATCAAAGTTGACCTAATATGAATAATCTTGTGAGAAAATATTTGGTTTAACTAAATTTATGTTACAGTACGTAAATCGTTGTCAACTTAATTGAGACCAAATGATCGACTTTACGTTGAACTCAAACCCTGTGAAATATCTTATGTTGAATAATCTTGTATACAGTTTTGAATAATCAATACACAAAATAATGATAAAGGGACTTGAGAAATTAAAACCACTAAGATATGATGAAGGGAAAAAAAAACCTGCAATCTTGACCTTAACATAAGATTTTACTTTAAGAAAAATTAAATATAAGTGAATAAAGTTTTTCAAATTTATCATAAAAATTTTAGAATATTACACTTATTTTTTTGAGTTCTATGTCAAAGTACGTATCTGAATCGTATTAAATTGGTTGTGTTGTGAAAATTATGAAGTCTAATACATTTTTCCATTAAACCACTCAATTTTTAGAAAATAAAGTACTTTTTCCAATCCTTCAGAAACAATTACTTTTCATAAGTCGACACAGTTTTTGATGGAATCTGTCAGAAAAACTTGTATAGTTCTCTTGTTGTAATAAATGGAATATTCGGGTTTAATTTCCATAAAAATAGATTTTAGAAAATAACAATTCTTGGATTTATTAGATTTTCCAGCAAAGCATTGCAATTATCTCATACATCAGCCATAACTACTGCTTATTACAGTGCCAGTTGCAATCATTTGCTGATTTTGCTAATGTTCATAGAATACTGAAGACTATATTTGCTGTCTATCTCAAAATGATGAGTTCAGAGCCCTAAGTTTTATTTTAAAATTTTTGACAAATATTTGTATAGTACAATAAATTTTCAAAGTTTTTCATATCATGGCACACATAAATGAGTTACTAAAATTCAGCAGCACACCAAAAAATACATTTTTTGCAGACCTGATAAAAAAATAGGTATAATTTTTATTTATTCCCACTGGATGGCTATTGTGTTACCTGTTGTCGTTTTTTTAATTTAATAATAGAAGAAAAAAGAAGCTGGTACCCTGACTAAATAGGCAGAGATTGTATATTTCTAAAATCCTTGTATTGAGAATATAATGATTTTCTATCACAATTTACATAACTCTGTGAAAGCTTAATTGATTTATTTTTCCTTTTAATTCTGGAAGGGCACTAAGTATTTAACCCTCATGATGTGGAATTCATCACATCTTGCTTGTTTTACTTCACATCCTCCGATTTTTCTAACTATAAACTTGAATACTCCTCAAATTATCTGAACTGATACATGAGTGCAGGTCTCATTATACCAATGAGAAAGCTTGCAGTCAAGAAGGAATATAAGATGACTCTTGAACATGATAAAACATTTAATGGAGTGAAGAAATTAGTAAAATAGAGTCCAACTTTTAAATATTTAAAAATATAAGCTACTATATGATTACTCCGCATTTTCTATGAATTCAAGTGTGATATGTTCTATTCCAGTAATATGTAAAGCTATGTTAGTGAACATTGAAATAGAAAAGTTATGTGTTAACCATTTTACCTTTGATCGGTATAATGATTTATTTGTGACCAGTGCCCTGGTACATGGATTCATGTACATTGAAATGGAATTAATTAGAAGAAATATTTTAATATTGCTATTCATGTCTAGCTAATGAAAAGCAAATAGGATTCTATCAAATCTTCTGTCTACCTACTCCAGGACTTTTGTGAGGACCAATTGAGATGAGGCACCGGAAAACGCTTCACAAAATTTGGTTAAAGTGTAAAATGTTTGCAACTGACTATAAAGCAAGTTGTGTTTCTGGGCTAACGAAACTACAAGGATGCTAGTTGCTAGAGATAGGAGCTGGGAGTTGATACTTGACATTATTACCCAGTGCCCACAGCTACTGTTTCCAGGCTGGGCTGGGCTGGGCTGTGGGCCACATTTTGCATCATGGGTCCTTGGCAGTGTTGGCTACCACATGGTGGGCTATTTCTCCAGAAAGGCGGCAGGGCCTGTGTCCCACTTGGGGGAAGCTGAGTATTGGTTTGTTGGCTCCAGGTCCATACTGCTTTTCTTTTAAAATGGCCAGTGCAGCCGAAACCAGTTTGGCTCAGTGGATAGAGCCGATATCGGCCTGCAGACTGAAAAGTCCCAAGTTCGATTCCAGTCAAAGGCATGTATCTTGGTTGTGGGTGCATCCCCAGTAGGGGGCATGCAGGAGGCAGCTGGTCGATGTCTATCTCACATCGATGTTTCTAACTCTCTATTCCTCTCCTTTCCTCTCTATGAAAAAAATCAATAAAATATATTAAACAAAATAAATAAATTAATTTAAAAAACTGTCAGTGCACATCATGGCAGCTCCTGCATTGAGCATCTGCCCCCTGGTGGTCAGTGCATGTCATAGCTATGGTCAGCACTGGGGGAGGGTGGACGGTCCCTTAGTTCAGCGGCTCCCTTGCAGTCCGGGATCCCTCAGGTGATGTGCACCTACCGGCTTAACTGCTCCCCATAGGGATTGGGCCTAAGTCAGCAATTGGACATCCCTATTGCAGTCTGAGAGTCCTTTCTTCTTACTGCTTGACTTGCTAGTCCTTAGAGCTGCTGCAGAGGTGGGAGAGGCTCCTGTCACCACTACTGCACTCACCAGCTGTGAGCCCAGCTTCTGGCTGAGTGATGCCCCCCTTGTGGGAGCACACTGACCATCATGGGTCAGCTCTTGCATTGAGCATCTGCCCTCTGCTGTCAGTGCACATCATAGCAACTGCTCATTCTGTTCATTCTGCCATAACGGTTGCTTTGGCTTTTGTTATATAGATCTTTCTCATAATTATATTTAAATTGTTAATGAAATCATGTTATATGATTCTGGATTAATTAATGATTAATAAATAGGATCAAAGTTAAAGCTTACTAACAACAACTAAATGATTTCCAGATAAATTATTGATATATAAACTAGGATTCCCAAGGCATATTCCCCAAACAGGTTCAAAGTAAAAATATTGCTGATATATGTTTTCCTTCTATTTATACCTCTTTACGTAGATTCACAACAAATGTTATGTGATTAAAAGACCAAAAATACCCTGTAATAGAATACTGCTTACATTCTAGTGGCAACATAATAGACAGCTATAATTCTGAAACTATAAAGGCCATTATTCACCAATGGTTCCTATGCACTGTAATGATTGCACTAACTTGATTTTTGCAAGTTAGTAAATGACTGATTTAGATAAACCTGAACTTCTAGTGAAATCTTGAGCCTCATCATCTATTTCATTCATTAAGGTGTATGAATAAATCTATATGCAGTCTTGTATTATAATATGTGATTACAGTTATAACCTAGTATCTCTTGTGGCCCAGATAAAAATCTACCTTCCTTTTAGAATTCCAGTTTTTAGATTATTTAGATTATTAAACATTTTACTAAAGGTTAAATTTAATAACCCTAAATCTCGAACAATTCTTGGCCAATAACAATTTCTTTACGTTCTCCTCTTCTTCTGACCGCTTAATTAACCTTAGGCCATCAAAAAAGCAAATCCACTTGTCTTCAACTTTTCAACATACATCTGAAATAGGTAGAGATTTATTTATGATTCCATTTATTGGTCTAATTTTCATTGTTACATGGAGTAATTTTAGATAACATCTTGGGGGATCTTACTTTATATATGAATTTGATTCTCCTTTGACTAGTTTGCTGGCACATTAATAGCATAATAACATAATCTTTAATTTTTTAAGCACACTTCAAAATTATGCATGAAGAGAAAATTTGTGGATAATATGTTAGTAATGAAAATTTAGTAAAATCTTGATTGCTATTTAGGTGTTGAATTGGTTTAAGGTCTTATTTTTCTGGAATTATATTCTTATAAAAGATATCAAGATGTATCTAGTAGATTGTTAAGAGCATATTGGTTTAAAGATTGAGACTATATATTTATTAAATACTTTGAAAATCACAATAAAAAACTGACCACTAAATACTGTTTTATAGATTATTGCCTAGAAGGCAGACACCCAAAACCTAATGTGTCCCTTGATGAGATGATTTTATTGAAACTATATTCTTATTAATTTAAGAATATAAATTATATTCAGATTTAAAATGTTTAGAAAATCTCAGAGATAATTATCAGGGCAGCTTTTGGCATGTGATTGATTACTTTTGAATTATATTAGAACCCTTTGAGCAGAAGCAGAGTTAAAAGCTTAAGTCTAGACATGAGGTCATCACTCTCATTGTCACATTCCATGTAAGGAAAAGTGATATTCCTACGATTAAAACAGAGGTACTTATTGGTATAGATTCTCAGTGTCAATGTATTCCTTAGTCTTGTTTCAATCCATTATAATTTGCAACTCTGAGGATTCACTTATTTAGCCCAACCAGAAAAATTTTGTGTTGTCATCTCTTCAAATGATAATTCTCTTCAATGTTCCTTACTTAGGACTTACAGAATCCTATTAAATTGGTAATGCCTCTTCTTAATGCTTTGGAAGCCTGTTTAGTATTATCTTACCTTCAGGAATAAATGGATAAATTATTTTTTGTCCTTTCATGGGAGCCAGGCCTATGTAGTTTTGTCAAGATGAGTAAGGCCTCTCCCTGCTGGCATAGCTCAGTAGTTAATCATTAATCAGCTGCCTCCTGGTCATGGTTTGATTCCTGGTCAGGGCACATGCCTGGGTTGCAGGCTCCATCTACAGGGTGGGGCATGCAGGAGGTAGCTGATAAGTGATTCTCTCTCACCATTGATGTTTCTCTCCCTCCCTCCCTCTCTGAAATCAATAAAAATATATTTAAAAGAAAAGGATGAGAAAGGCTTGAGCCTGGCAATTATGACAAGTTAGCAGCTGTGGAAACAGCAAAACCTCACTCAGTAAACATGTGATCTATTCAGAATAGTATTTGAATCAAGTTGGGACTTTTGTTTGCTGATAACCAGAAAAATTCACTTCCAACTGACTATTGAAAGAACAGGGCATTTATTTCATAGATTGCCTAATTTCACAAGCTACATATTCCTCAACCAGTCCTTGTCATTTACTTCTGGGTTTTGTTTTGTTTTTCACCTTTTCCCATTTCGTTTTCAAACAAGCATATTCTTTAAAGTTCCACAGGTCTCACCCTGTCTACATCTTTTGACTTAATTCACATAAAGGAACATAGTGAAAATTGGCTGCCAGCAGGTAGGTCTAAAAATACAGAGAGAATTTCTTGTTTGGTTTTTATTTTGTTTTTTAAATTGACGGGGATTTTATTTTATTGATTTTCCACAAAGAGGAAGGGAAAGGGATAGAGAGCTAGAAATATCAATGAGAGAGGAACATCGATCAGCTGCCTCCTGCACGCCCCCTACTGGAGATGTGCCTGCAACCAATGTGCATGCCCTTGACCGGAATTGAAACTGGGACCTTTCAGTCTGCAGGAAAACCGGTTTTGGCTGTTTTTTGTTTTTCTTCTGACAAGCTGTTACACATGTACAGGATTGATTCTGATTGAGATGCATGAAAGCTTATGTTTTAGTGACACCTATTGATGTGGCCAGGATGATCGACTTGCATTGTTTGGATGAGTATGTGTCCACTGTGGTTATGAAGAATTTGTGCTCTTTGATCCTGGCCAGGGTCACATGAACCAAATCTGGAGTTGCAGTTAACTCCATTTAGTACATGCACACAGATGGGTAAGAGGTAGTTTGGGAAAGACATTTCAGGCACTCTTATCAGTAGTAAATGAAATGGATGTTAGATGAGCGACACCTTATTAAGAGATTGATGTAATTAGCCAGAAATCAAAGTTCACAAGTGTTCACAGAGTTAGAAAAATAAAAATAAAAATAAAAGGAGGTGCATGGTATATAAATAATATTCAAAAATACCTAAATTCTAATTAAAAATAATTAGTTTAATTAGTTTAATTAGTTTAATTTCCGTAACCTTGAGGCGTGGGAAACTATGAGACACTTGAGTCTCGGTAAACTGGTGGGTAGTTTGCAGCGGGCCGATCCGCACAATTACTCCTATCTCAAATGTTGCTCGTATTTCAAAGCAAAAATTGCTCGCTCGACGGCTCGTATCTCAAAAATCTCGTATGTTAGGGCACTCGTATCTTGAGGTACCACGGTATACTTGTGATAGGTTTTATTAATGTTTGCTCGATATTCATTTTTTTCTTTCCTTGTTGCCCCTCTTTGAAGCAGGATTATAAATCCTTACTTTAGACATCGCATGATTGACTGGGCTTGGCCAATGAAATGTGAGTAAAAGTGCCATATGTCACTTCTTGACAGAGTTTTGAAGCCATTGTGTGATGGTACGTCTATTTCCTCTCACAATGACTTCAAATGGATCTGTCCGGATGGAGGCTGAGTACTGGAATACAGGTGCACGGGGCAAAATGAGGCTGATATGGATAGACACTTTGAATAAAAAACAAACATTTATTGATATAAACTACAAACATTCTGAGCTTATATGTTGTGGTATGCCAGTGAAAATACTGACTGACATGATCTGTTTGTTGTTTTGGTTTTTCCCCTTAAAAACATTTATCCTGTACTCCCATGGTCAAAATAAGTTAAAAAACAAAGCTTTTTATCAATGTTGGAAGATTCCAATTCAACACAGTTTAGTTTTAGATAATTTCAGAACAAAGAAAGACCAAAAAAATCACCTATGTCCCCCAGTATTAAATTATTTGAGAATACTGTTTTAGAGACTATCCTTTGAAGTTGGGTTGTATTATCCCGAAACCAAAAATAGCATTACATTTCTTTGGATTCACACACTTGTATTATGCAAACCTCCATCCTGCCTGACTACAGAAAATTATTTTATTCCATTAACCTTGAGGAACCTCAGGGGATGCTTATGCTTAGATATTCCACAAATAAGTCCTTGTCATGCACTCTGTTCTCCTCCTCCCTAAATCATTAATCTATCTATTCAGGTAGCTGCTACTCCTCTGCAGTTTTTATATTCAGCATAAATAAAGGCCCATCACCTAATACTATACTACATAGCTAAGACAAGACTATTTCACTTGGAAAAGGTCATTCCTGAAGGCTTGAGGAATAATAATAATAATAAAAAAAAACTTTAAACAAAACATTCCACTGTATTGGGTTACTGACAGAATTGTAACTCCAGCCCCTCTCCATTTAATTTTTCATAACTAAATATTCTATATTTGGATATTTCTATACATGGGAAACCAAATGCTTCTTTTCTAAAAACTCAATAAAAACAAAAGCATATATTTCCAAGATTAATATATCCTTTTTTCCTGCTTTTACAAAACACATTTTTATAATTCATATAAAAATCTAGACTTATTCACAATATTTTCTGGCAACAAAATCCAGGCATAAAATATATTTGTCTACAGACTAGTATGCATTTTCAATACTCATTTCCCCCTGATAGTAGAAAATACAAATTAGTCATTTCTATTGAGACTTAATTTAATATTTTCAGGTCATTTAATCTATAACCTAATTCAGTTCCAGATTTTCACTCACCATCTTCTCTTCACAAAATGCCAGAGACATTTGTGAATTTCATATGTCAGTGGGAAAGGAGTACCTGATCCAAAGCCACCCTTGGTCTTTTCACCATCCCTGGTCATTGATCCATGAATTATTCTTTTTCCTTATCTCTCTTATCTCATTACATTGTTGGTGTCCTGCTTAGTCATTCCTCACTCTTCAGCAGGGACAATTAAAGGCAACCAGGCTGGCAGGGGAGGGCAGTTAGGGACCATCCGGCTAGCAGGGGAGGACAGTTGGGGGCCATAGAACTAGTAGGGGAGGGCAGTTGAGGGCCATTGGACCAGCAGGGGAGCAGTTAGGCATTAATCAATCTGGCAGGGGAACAGTTTGGGGCAATCGGGTAGCCAGGCAGGTGAGTAGTTAGGAACTAGCAGTTAGGATTGGAGAGGGTGGAAGGCTGGGCTGAGGGACACCCCCCCCCCCACTGCATAAATTTTATGCTCCGGCCTCTAGTTTCTTTTATGAAAACCCTCCTTATACTCTACATCTCAAATCCATAAATCCATTTTGGAATAGACCCTCTTAGCTTTTTGGTGAAACAATCATATATTACATATTCATATTCACTGCAAATATCTCTTGGAAGTTATTATTGGCATTGTAAAATTGGCATAAACATATAATGTACATCTTCTGATATAATTGCATGGTATATTGACATAATCTCTATTAGAAAATTCATTGAAGTGGGTACTATCTCCTGATAATCTGAGTTTCCTAGATAGATACACATACTAGTATTAATATATGTATCCACACATTAACTATAGATTTATATTTTGAATGACGTTCTGGAAGTCCAGGGCTAGAGTTCTAGAAAGCGAACTGTCTTTTTTGTTGCGTTGTTCCTCTTTCCACTTCCTTTCAGGACTATAAAACATGTCTGTCAGAATTTATATCTTGCTCATACTATATATCCTATCTAATAAAAAATTAATATGCAAATTAACCATCACTTTGGTACACCCACAAGTCATGCCCACCAGCCAATCAGGGAAAAGTATGAAAATTAACCCAACCAAGATGGCTGTGACCATGGAGAGAGAAGGAGGCTTGGGTTTCCCTAGCAATGGAGAAAGCCAAGCTTTCCACATACCTTGGCAGGCCTAGGCCTCCACTCAAGACTATAAAGTTTCAATTATAAAAGATAAATAAATTCCAACCAAATGGTGACAGCCATGCAGCCAGGAGGCTAGGGTTGCCCCTGGCAATGGAGTAAGCCAAGTATTCTGTATACACTGGCCCATCTAGGTCTCCACTCAAGGCTACAAAGTTTCAATTATAGAAGATGAATAAATCCCAGATACCAGGGCCTCTGCTTGGGTTGCCAGGGGGCATAGCCAGCCCTGAAAACCACCAGAGGCCCCTCACCCAAGCCATCCCACATCCCAAAGGAACCCCCACCCTGATCCAGGACACCCTTCAGGGCAAACCAGCTGTCCCCCACCTGCATACCAGGCCTCTATCCTATCTAATAAAAGAGTAATATGCACAATGACCATCAGTCCAACACACAAGATGGCTGTCAAAGATCCTGTGTGGTCAAAGATCTTGTCCCCATGTGGACACAAGATGGTTGACACAAGATAGCCAGCAGGGGAGGCTGTTGGAAGAGACCAGGCCTGAAAAGGAGGGCAGTTGGGGGTGATCAAACCTGCAGGAGAAGGTAGTTAGAGGGGACTAGGCCTACAGAGGAGGGAAATTGGAGGCAACTGGGCCTACAGGGAAGGGCAGTTGCGGGGGACCCAGCCCTGCAGGAGAGGGTAGTTAGAAGTGACCAGCCTTGTAGGGGAGGACAATTAAGGGCAATGAGGCTGGCAGGGGAGTGGTTAAGGGGTGATCAGGCTGGCAGGCAGAAGTGGTTAGGGACAATCAGGAAGGCAAGCAGGTGAGCAGTTGGGAGCCAGCAGTCCTGGATTGTGGGAGGGATGTCTGACTGCCTATTTAGGTCTGATCCTACTGAGATCAGGCAGTCAGACATCCCTTGAAGGATCCCTGTTGTAGAGGGTGCAGGCTGGGCTGAAGGACACCCCCCTAATGCACAAATTTAATGCACTGGGCCTCTAGTCTATTTTATATCAGCAGTAGTTTCTTCTTTATTTCATTTTCATACAAAGACTCAGAGTGAATAAAACATTTTAGACTATCTGTAAAAAAACAAACAAACAAACATACAAACAGAAACCCCAGCAGGGTAGTCTTGGATTGTTGGTAGAGTCCATGCATCAATTTCACTCATATTTTACTGGTCAAAACAAACTGGCCTCATCCATCACTGAAATAGCTCCTACTAGCTGGCCAACCTCTCATGCCCCTCTCCGGCCCCGATTGTGCATTGGTGGAATCCCTTGGCCTGGTCTGCACTCTCTTCCAATCCAATATTTCTCAGGGGATGTTGGAGACCCAGTTTCAGCCGATCTCTGCAGGCCAGGCAGAGGGATGCCACTGGTGCATGAATTCGAACACTGGAATTCTAGTAATAATACAACTTAATCTACTTAACAATGTCAGTAAATGCAAGAATGGCTTATTAACAGTAAAATGTAATATTAAAGAGAAGTATAATTTCTTTATCTCAGAATTTTACCTAAAGATACTTTTGCCAAAAGGTGTTACACATCATCTAATCTAAATGAAGTGTTAAATTGCTGTCCAGATATCCTTGTGGATTTACTAAGTAGCAGTTAAGTTGGTACTTAAACCATTTCTATGCCTATATCCCAGAAAAGTTAACTTATTTGCCAAAGATTCAATATTAAGTGACAAGAAAAATAATTTAACCAACTAGAGTCAATATTAATATTCATGACATATAAGGCTATTTAATAATGTGTCCTATAATAGTGCTTCAGATAAGCGCTTTACTTTAAAATATCTTACTTAAAATAACTAGTTTTCATAAATACCATTGACAAACATTATAAAATATAAATAATAAAAATATATAATATATAATATAAATAAGAGTATTCAATTACTAAAGTAAGTACAGTTATAAAGTACTTCCAACAAAGAAAAAATACTTTACCAAGTAACATAAAATAAAGATTTAAAAATAGTTTCCCTCCTATTTTTCTACAGACAAGTCCTGAGGATGTGAACTTTCTTTTGTCCTCTATCACACCCTTTTGAAAGGTACATTATCCAGTCAAACACATAGGAGAAGCCATTAAGAAATTGACAGAATACCATCTTCCTGAAGAAGATGACATAATGTTATAAATACTTTAATTTCCTATCAAAACCCATACAAATTTAAATTCATTTCATTTAAAACTCTGGTGAAAAACAGAACTTTAAAAATTATTCTGACATCATCTGGAAGAATAAATAGTTGAGGATAGCTAAGAAAAATTTTTAAAGAAAAACAATTGAAAAAAATGTATCTACCATATACTAAAATGTTGTATATACTAAAGTAAGTTTAAGTAGTATTTTACTGGTTCAAGTATATTAAATCAGAGCAGTAGAACAAAGTAAAGAATAAGAAAAAAACTTATTATTTCTGTACTTCTGTGCATACCTACTTAGATGCTAAGAAAATGCTAAATTCTATAGATATAGACTGAGAATAAAGGATGCTCAATTATTAATTTTTTAATATATAATATATTTTATTGATTTTTTTAAAGAGAGGAAAGGAGAGGGGCAGAGAACTAGAAACATCGATGAGAGAGAGAGATATCGATCAGCCACCTCCTGCACATCCCTACTGGGGATGTGCCTGCAACCAAGATACATGCCCCTGATCAGAATCGAACCTGGGACCTTTCAGTCTGCAGGCCGATGCTCTATCCATTGAGCCAAACTGGCCTCGGCCTAGTTATTTTTTTTGGAAATATTTTATGTCCTTTAGAATATTGAGCATGTTGTGTTTTTTAAATAAAATAAATTTCACTACTGGATTTGCTGTGCTTATTGATTTATGAAATGTTTTTATTAACATAACTTTGAGGTAGGAGGTCTTATTTTCTGTCCTATATGGTACCTGGAAATATAGTGGATATATTCTCCCTAGTTCTCTGAATAATATCTACCCACTAGGAGCCTGGTGTATGAATTCATACATGGCTGGGGTATAGTCAGCCTGCCCTGATGGGGGCAGGGCTGGCCAGGGAAAGAGGCTGCAGTTATTCCTGTCATTCTGGTCATTCTGTCATTCGTCTCTGAGCTTTTATTATATAGGATTATTCAGCTCATTTAGCCATAACAAAATATCATAAATTTGTGTGGCTTAAATAACAGAAATGTATTTTTCTCACAGTTCCGGAGGCTGGAATTTGGGGTCAGAGTACCGGCATAGCATCGTCTCATATACCAGAAAGCAATGGATCGATTGCCAGTTAGGGACAATGCCCAGGTTGCAGATTCAGTACCCAGTCCAGTAAGTGTAGAAGACAATGGAACAATGTTTTTCTCTCTGAAATCAATTTAAATGAATGATAAATAAGTAATGTATGTAAGTATGACTTTAACAGGAAAGACTTTAGTGATCTATGAAGTGAAAAACTCATTATAATACATATATACAACATGACCCATTAAAATATATATATATATTGATTTCATAGGAAGAAAGAGGGAGAGATAAATAGAAACATCAATGATGAGAATCATTGCCCAGCTGCCTCCTGCATCCCCCTACTGAGGATTGAGCCTGAAACCAGACCAGGAATCATATCATGACCTCCTGGTTCATAGATTGATGCTTAACCACTAAACCTCACTGGGCCCATTTTTATCAATACCAGGCACATGAGGTATATTGACAAGATCTCACTCCTAGATGAAAGTCTGAAATTACCCAGACGTCCTTTGCAGCTAGGTTTCTGAATGTGAATTCGTTTCTGCCGATTGGATGCGCTTGCGCAATATTTTGAAGGCAGAAGTGGGACAGAGGCATCTTCCCGCAGTTTGGTGTGTTTGCTGCTGGTGATCATGTTTGCAGAGATGTGGAGGTTTCCTGCAGTGGAATCCAGGCTGTGCACTGGCAGGTGTGGCAGAGGCAGTCCCAGTGACCCGTTTTGTGCAAGCTGGAGGGCACTTGCAGGGACAGCAGTTTCCTGACTCCTGGGTCACAGCTGTGCCAGAGTTTCCTATAATTCAGTTGTGACACAGGGGGCAGCTTCTTCCTCTGGCTAGAGAGTGTTTCGTGGGAGGCCAACCTAATATCCACTCTTCCAGCTTTCTGATGATTCCCAAAGTTCCAATTTCCTGTGCTAAATTCTTTTCTGCCTAAAATAGCAAAGATCTGAAAACATTGTGGATCCTCTACTTTCAAGGAAAACAATGCTGCACAGGTTCAGGTCTGAGAAATGGGTGAGGTGCTGCTGAAGGCTCCCTTCTTTGAGTCTCAGCTTCCTCTTCTGTGGAAATAAGACCAAAGATTATCATCTGCTCAGAGCTAATGAATACCGTGGCAGCTGTGTTTCCCAAAGATGGCCTCAACATTTCCCACCCCTCCTGTGGCCTTGCCACTTTCTGCCACATCCTCTCTCTTGAAGCCAGGCTGACCTCTGATGGGCTGGTAGCCAGTCCAAATACCAATTATGATACTGGATTTATATAGTCAATTAAATACATAAAAATACTCATGGAAGTCTTTGATTTGCCCTTGTCATTTCTTAGTTGGAATAAGTTTATATTTGAGTAGACCTTTCAAAAAAAGGGCATTACTACTCAGTTGTATACCATGTGTATTGGAATGACATATCAAATTAATGTGAGCAAGATTAAACAAAGTCCAAGGGCAGCAACTGCACACAGATATTTATGGTTAATCATTTTCTGTCAGTATTCATCTCACTAATCTTCTAAGCAACACTAAATTGAGTACTTCATTATATGAATTTCCTTTGGCAAATATAAGGGCGATGGATGAAGTGAAGTATGCTGGATAAGTGCCAACAACTTATCACCTTTTATCTAAACTATTGCAATAAAACTGAAGTACTAATGAAAATGATGGCTACCACTGAAACCAGTTCAGTTCAGTAGACAGAGTGTTGGCCTGAGGACTGAAGGGTCCTGGGTTCAATTCTGGTCAAAGGCACATACCTTGGTTGTGGGCACATCCCCATTGGGGGTGTGCAGGAGGTGACTGATCAATGTCTCTCTCTCTCATCTATGTTTCTAACTATCCCTCTCCTTTCCTCTCTATAAAAATCAATAAAATATACTTTTAAAAAAAGAAAGAAATTGATGACTATCTTTTTTTTTTTTTGTCAGACCTTTGACAATTTGCATATATTCTTTGGAACGTGTCTTGGCTTTCCTCAATGTTCTCCTTTTGTAAATTGTTTACATTATATCTATGGTGAAGACATTGCCATAACAGATCCCACCATTGTAATGCCTCTCTCTATTAACATAATTTTCTATATGTAAATAGCTAAGCTCAACTTCTTATAATTCTTACAAGTTGACAAAGTAACATCCTATTTTTGAAATATCCCATGCAAGAAAACACTTTGATGGCTCACATCCATCTTTTCTGATACTACATGTAAAAGGAACAGATGTTATATATAAATCCAAAAGTAACAAACAAAATGGATTAAATTAAAGTGCAATATTGACTATCAGGCTTCTAAATTATACATTTTGATGTGAACTACTTATTTGTTAATTTCTTAGGGCTTGTTACATAAAATATCTTTATAGAAACTTTTAATTTTCCTGGAAGTGTGTGAAAGACAACTCTGCATGGTCTTTAAAACATTGCATTTTCCCAATATTTTATTTTCATTACCTTTGAATGGTGCTCAAGAGAAATAACTATGGAGACATGTTCTTCTGAAAAGTATGGTAAAACGTTTAATAACACATGGAGTGAATAGTCATAAATACAAAAAGAGCAGCAAGATTTTCAAAAGTGTAATACCTCTTCCAGTGGGATTATCTTTCTAGTCTAGTGTTTCACATTTCTTCTTTCTTATTGTCCTAGGAAGGCATAAATTTTTAAAACATTGGTTTTAGAGAAAGAGGTAACGTCTATGTGAGAGAGAAACATTCATCAGCTGCCGCATGTGGGTATGCCTACTACTGGTGTTTCAGCCCATAACTTGGGCAAGTTCCTTGATCAGGACTCAAATCAGTTATTTTTTGGTGCATGGGACAATGCTCAACCAACAGAGCCACACCGACCAGGGTGGCACGTACTATTTTTTTAGTTATGCAATTTTGCTAAACATATTTACACTAATCAAAGCATCCTAAAGAAATTATCTCAGGCACTTCTTTCAAAGTATAGCATCAACATATGTTGAGTTCTTACTTTGTCTTATACATTGATTTGGTACAGATTTTCAAAGAAATACTATGAGACAGACATAGAAACATTTGGATGGGGTAATACAGCATCATGACCAAGAAGCGACATTTTTAAATTAAATTGCATGACTTTTAAGCCTGGAACTTCCACTTACTAACAGTGTAAATCCAGACAATTTGCTTTACCTCTTTGCGTCTGAATTTCTTCACAAAATAGAGATAAAATTATCTAATTAATAAAAATAGAGGATTAAGTAATTTATATTATGGAAACACAGAGTACTGAGTTCATCCTCCTAAAAATGAGAAATGCTAAAAAAGATGTGTGATTATTCCTTAAAGTAGTGGGTCTATAACAGTGTCCTGCATAGCAATCAAGATTCTCAATCTGTTTTCAGGGGACCTGCATATTAATACTGTTTTCATTATCATATTAAACAGTGTTTTCCTTTCCTGGCATTTTGATGTTTTCAATGATGGTAATAAGACAATAATGGAAAAATTTTTGTGTCCTACTTCAAATAAAGGTAGGGGCACAAGAAGTTAACCAGTAGTAATTACATTCTTCTTTACCATGAATACAAAGAGAAAAGAAAAGTCAATTTCACTTAAGAATGAATTAATGAAGCATTGTCAAGGGAGTGTATATTGGAGCAGTGGCCCACAGAGTCCATTTTGCTTGACACTGAGGATGTCATGTGTACCCCTGAAAGCAACTATTATTAGTATGGTAGTGGGGAGAAGCCTGATCCACATACTTTACAATGAGAAATTTATAATCCCCAATGAGAATGGACTGTGCAAGCTTGCTCACAAGTTATTTACCAATATCTTAATGTTGCCGATATCTGGTCAGTTGACTAAGTGCTTTCCCTATCTAGAAATCTTTAAGGTATGTGGACAATTACAACAGTTAAAACCAGAATCTTCCAACAATGTTTATGATGTTACATTAACCTCAACCTCTGCACAATGTAGTAGCAATAGATATTAGTGGCATAGGCAAGTTGATGATAGTTAATGAGTAGAGGTGGCAAGATTTGACTTTATTGCAGGAGATAGATAAGTTGTAGGGTAAATAGTGATATTTTGAATGAAACAGTAAATATTTTTAAGGTAAGTATGTTTTGATTATATGTTGTAATACATAGGTACATATACTGTATTTGGATGTCTATGATTGGTAATATATTGATCAGATATTTAGTTCAAGAGAAAAGATACAAGTATGGTGTCTCTTTGGCAAATGCTTTCAATATAATTCTGTTAATTAATAAAAAAAACCTTTAAACTGTGAAAAGTTACATTATATGTTTCATATGTTTCATCTATGAGATCTTTGTTATCATTAGTGTTATCTATCTTGGTTCTTGAATTCAGCTAAGAAAGAATTTAGAGCCAATAACTCTTTATTATGATGATGATGGTTTTTAATCCTCATCAATATTTTTCCATTGATTTTTACAGAGAATGAGAGAGAAGGAAAGACAGAAATATCAATGTGAGGAAAACACATCAATTGGTTGTCCCCCCCACACAAGCCCTGACCAGGATCCAAGCAGGGGAGGAGCCTGCAACTAAGGTGTTGGAAACCAAATATTGTTCTCACTAAATGGATGTAAACAGGAGGCCAGAAGGCTGGTCGACCTTAATTGCTCAGAAAGGTCAGAGCTAATCACTCACTGTTTAGTTGAAACATTAGTTGAAGCAACCTCTATCTGTTTGTTTCTTGTTAATTTCTGTTTTTGTTATTTCCTGCCTAAAGGCTAGGGGTGTGTCCCAAAGCCTTAATAAAAGGGAGAAAAAGGCCAGAGCAAGTGGCAGTCCTTTCCACTAGAGGAAGGCTCCCGCCTGGCCCCCCAATATCGCCAAATTAATGCTTTCTGGTCTCTCATTTCATTTGCGTGTGGCCTCCTTCAGAACCTGGACCCTGAACCAGGAACCCTGAACCACATGGGATGTGGAAAGAGGTTCCCACACTAAGGTACATGCTCTTGACTGGAATCAAACCCAGAACCCTTAGGTCCACAGGCTCTATCCACCTAGCCAAACCAACCAGGATGCCAATAACTCTTAATGCAAGAAGTTTACTTAAAAAGTCACAAAGAAGAAAAAGTAAGCCATCTGGGCATTACACACTCAAGGTACAAGGTACAGAAGCAGAAGAAGGGCCCTTGAATATTAGGGGAGAGGAAACAAAGTTAATATGACTGAAGAAAGAAGAAGGAGAGACAAGGGCATGCTCTAGGGAGAGAGAGAGTGCACAATGGATCTTTCATCCTAAGGATTTTTTTTTTCTTTTTCTAAAGGTATGGATTTTAGATAGTTCTCAGGAGAGGGGCTCAATTGAATATACTTCACCTTTGCAAGTGTGTCCTTTAGAGTTGTGGTCTATGCTAGGATATGAGATCATTAGTTATCACAGTTAGTCATCATGTCAGCAATGGGATCTCTTCATCCTACTTTTCTGCTTTTCTAGGTTTGGAGCTGAAACACAACTGAGGCCTAGAAATTATCTCTAGTTTGACCAAAATCCTATTTCTGTGGTCAGTGGTAAGTTGATGAGGGTCTTCGGCTTAAGGGAGTGGTTGTCCAAGGGCTTAAATGGAAGTCCTATGAAGCTATTATGTGGCCTCCTTCTCCCTCCTCTAAGGAGGTCTAAACTTCATGACCAGCAAGGTGCTCAGGGAGGAAAGCTAATACTGGAGGTGAGGTCCTAGCCTATACTAGCTGTTTTCTTTAGTTTTGCTCATTGCTAATTACTTGGAACTGTCTTCCCTGCTCACCTTCTGTATCTGGTCTGTGTTTCCTGTTCTCATGCCTAACTGCTTACTCTGCCATCTCCACCAGAAAGCTGCTTATACACATTAGAATTATAGAGGGTAGTCAGGGACAACTTTATTGAACAGATTTCACAAACAATCAATTAGATTGACAAGAGAAAATGGTTTCATTCTCCCATAAAATCACTTAGATGTTATTTTAGTGCTGTGCTAATAAAAAAAAAAAAGGAAATGAAGCAGGATCCTATATTTCTAAATAAGAAAATCTAAGTATAGATGACCAATGGATTTTGAGAAAGAAATGAACACCCCATCTCTGTTTATGTCCTATATTTCAGAGTTACTTATTCTTCCATCCTGTCCCCTTATACTAGGCATATGAAAATGCAACAATAGGCAGATAAACTAATAACCATTGCAAATCTAAAATTTATTTTCCTGATTTGACACTATTTTCAAATTGCCAAAAGAGCTATGAGGTTTAAAGACTAATGCAAGGGAAGAGTTTGGAAAACATTCACCTATATCACTTGGTAATTACATATAAAAAACAAACCAAACATATTTTTAGCTTGTTTATGAATTAAAAATTTAATTTAAAAATATTTGTTTTCTTTTTAATTCTGTTATATGAGCTATAGTAAAGGTCTGTGTATCTGGTCTGTATAACAAAGAAGTGAATACCACCCATAGTCCTTCTCAATGGAAAAGTCTATATGATCCTGGATAGTAACTATCTTAACAGTGATTAATGATTAATATAGACCGGTAGTTCCTCCCCCATTTTACTTTTATGGTATAAGCCCCAGGGTACGGTTTATGGTATAAACTAGCAATAGAATATACCAAAAGGATAAACACTGTAGACATCTCAGAGCCTTTGCAAGTGAAAGCCCAGAGCCAAGATTGATTTAAGTTGAATAAATAAATGCCATAAATTTTGTAACTCAAAAATCATAGAGTGATTTATACCGGTTTCATGCAAAATTCCTTATAGTAACCTACTACTTGTTATTCTGATTATAGGTTTCCAAGAATAATTTATCTTTTAGATAAAACCTGGCAATAAATTTAACCAGAAGTGAAAATAAAAAGTTGGGCAAGTTTGAGAATGATAAATTTAAAAATAAAAGAGCTATTTCACTTAAAATTTTTCTTCTGAAGCTACTGAGAAATTCATGTTTCAAAGACTCACAAAACATATAATAATAATGTGACTTGGTACAATAAAAAATATAGTAAATAGTTTAAGGATTTTTCACTAACAGAGTAGTGGAGAAAGTGTTTTATTTTTCTATTAAAATCTGCCGATTAAAAAAAAAGTAAAACAAATAAATTCATAATCTTTGTGTGCAACCTCTACCAAAATTAAAATTTTAAGACTTTACTTAAGTATGACAAAAAAAAAGTCACATTAGAGTAAAACTGAGAAGAATTGCTCCCATGATTTAGGGTGAAAATGTAAAATAAGATAATCTTAGTATCACTATCTACCTATATTTATGTCATTTGCAGTAACATTTTGCAGCCTTTTTTGGGGAAAGGATTAAAACATCTAGAGACTGAAAAGGCTCTCCATAGATACATCATTTAGCAAATAGGCTTAACTTAATTGAACGAAGGCTCCCAATAGCATTTACCATAAACAATATAGATTGTAAGTGATATAACACTGGAATGATGGGGAATTAAATTCAACATTCGAAAGAGAAACTAGAGAGCTAGCTAGTATACAAAACTCATATTGCAGTATTCTTTATAATTTTAAAGTGAGAATTCTGGTTAGGATTTGGATTTTTTTTTTCTGTACAGGCTACAAATTCAAGTTGGAAGGAAGATGAGTTTCTTAATTCATATTGTTAATAAAAGGGCATACTGTTTGTCTAAGTATAATTATAATATACATTAATTTTAAAGTTCCTCAAGAAAAATTGCTAGTGTAATATACTAGATAACATTTTATTTTATTAAATTTTAAAAATATCTTTATTGTTGAAAGTATTATGGATGTCCCCCTTTCTCCTCATTGATGCCTTCTAGCCTGCACCTACCTCCTATCCCAGTCCTTCACCACACTATTGTCTGTGTCCACAGGGTATGTATATATGCATATAAGTTCTTTGGGTAATCTCTTCCTTCCACCCACCCACCCCTGCCTTCCCTCTGAGATTCCATAGTCTGTTCCATGCTTCTATGTCTCTGGGTCTATTTTGTTCATCAGTTTATTTTGTTCTTGAGATCCCACATATGAATGATATCATGTGATACTTGTCACAGCAAATAATATACATGTAGATTAGATAATGGTACTAAGATTACTTTTTTTTTACTTTTACCTCATTTTATCTTAATTTACCTTTTCTTGTTTATAATATAACTGTCTTAAATATTTGCTTTTCATAATTTAGAACTCTATAAGACAATGTTGTATTTTTTGTTTCAAAAAAAAACATAACTTAGGAACTTAAAGAAGAGAAGAAAAATCTATTATACTTATCAGTAAATCTAATCTTTCCAATATAGCATTTCTTCTTGACCTTATTAAAATTCTTTTTATTATCTGTTTAGAAAATTTCCACTAGTTATATTTAATGGTCACTGTGCTAGCAACAATTTGTCTTCTTTTCCTTTCATCTGAGAATGTTTTGACTTTACCTTCATTCCTGAAAGATTTTTTTTTCTATTTGTCAGATTTGAGGCTGACAATTCTCTTTCAGCATTAAAAAATGTGTCACTTCCTGCTGGCCTCCATGGTTTCTGATGGAAAATTCACTGTAATATGAATTCCTTTTCTTTATGATATGTCATTTTTCTCAACTTCAAAATACTTTTCTTTCTTTAGTTTTCCTAAATTTGATTATGATGGTTTAATATGGATTTCTTTGGAATTGTTCTATTTTGGGAGGAGTCAGGGGAGGGAGGATTACTTTTGAATCTGTGAATTTGTGTATTTCATGAAATTTGAGAAAGTTTGGTCATAATTTCCTTGTATATATTTTTCATCTACACCATTTTTTCTTTCTTTCTAGGCTAGTGATGATAGGGATATTAGCTCTTTTGTTATAGTCCCATTTTTTTCCTGAGGCTCTGTCCATAATTTTTCATTCTTTTTTCTCTCAGTTATTCATATTGTGCAATGTATATTGTACACCCTTCATGTTTACATGATTTTTCCTCTCCTGCTCAACAAATCTATTATTGTTTGAAATTTTCAATTATTTCATTTTTCTGTTCTAAATCTTCTTTTGGCTCTAATGTTCTATTTGCTGAGACTTTCTATTTCTTCATTTCAAGAGTGTATGCAAAACTGCTCATTGAAGAATCTCTCAGTCTCTGTGCATCTGCTTTTTTCATTCAGATTTTCTTTCTGGTTCTTGTAATGATAATTTCCAACAGGATCTTGTATTGTGGACATTATATAGTAAGACTGTGTTTTACTTAAATGTGCTGTTTTATGAGGTCTGCTCTGGTACCGTGCATAAAGAGGGTTACAATACTAATAGATGTGGTTGGAAGTCCAAGTTCCTTCCCTGACCTCATTACTGCTGCTTGAGGTTTCCAATTTGGTTTCTACTGACCTCACTCTGACATCACAGTGCTTCTTTGCTGCTTCCTGTGTTAATTGCCATTGACAATGAGGGGTAGCCTCTTTTCTTCTGGGTAATGGTGAATGCTCTAAGGCTCCATGAGGCTTCTTCTGATCCCACTCTACAAGTCTTGTTACTCCAGGCTCCCCCCATGGTATCCATGGACACTGAAAGTGGAAGAAATCTTTTTGGCAAAGAGCAGGAATGAGAGACCCAGCTTCTCAGCTGTCCTCTTCTGATCTCATAGGTAGCATATGTGTGAATGTGTATATGTGTGTGTTTGTGTGTTTGTGTATGTGTGTGTGTGTGTGTGTGTGTGTGTGTGTGTGTGTGTGTGTATTAGGAAGGGACTAACCTTTTAGACTCACAAGGGAGAAGTTCTAGGCTCGCTATGCAGCATGTGATGGGCCATTGCTCTTTCTGTGGTGTTTGGCTAGTGTGGAGTGGTTATTGTCTGGAAGTTCTGCCTTGCCATACCTCATCTTCCTTTTCCTTTGGCTAAACAAGTCAGTGTTTTTATTTATTTACTTTTTTTTTGGGGGGGGGAGGGCGGTGTCTAGTATTACTAGGTTATTAACATTTTCAATACTTATAGATGTAGTTGGAAGTCCAGAAAGGCAAAAATATATGAAGAAAATTGAAAACCAAAGGTTACTCACCATTGTGTTGTTTCTCAGATCCTAAGGTCCCCAGATTGTATGTCTCTTCCTTAGAGTATTTTTGTGTATGTCCAGGGATTTTAGCCCTATAGAGTAAGACAAATCAGACAACAGATCATCTATTTGGAACTTACAAAATAATATTGTAACAAGTATGCAGTTTATAAATTTTATGTAATAATTGTAATGCCCATTATTATCATTAACATATCAATCCACTGCCTGTTACCAGAGACACATAAACTTATATCTACCACATGCCTTTGGTATAATTTGCATATTAGCCTTTTTTTATATAGGATACAAAGAATAAATGAGATTAAGGCTTAGATGACAATTTGCATATTAGCTTTTTATTATATAGGATATAAAGAGTAAATGAGATTAAGGCTCAGAAGACATTTTCCCACTAATGAGGAGTCCTTATTAGTGGTGAAAGTTCAGTCTTTTACTTACTAAGAAGAATATTTGGAACTTACAAAATAATATTGTAACAGGCATGCAATTTTTAAATTTTGTGTAATGATTGTAATGACCATTAATATCATTAACACATATCAATTCATTGCCTGTTACCAGAGACACATAAACATATCTACCACCCTGCCTCTGGTATAACATAAATTGTTTATTTGTCAAGTCCCTCCACTTTAATAGGTTTCTAAACTTTCAATTATTTATTTTATCCAATAAAAAATACTACCTACTTGATTCTTTTCCAAGCTAATGGGCTCATCTTTGCATTCCATTCTACAATTTACAAAGTGACTATACTTTGTTTGATGTCTTTTCAAGCTCGGCCTGAAAAACATATATTCTGGAGAAATATTACCTTGCCAAAACCTATTTGAAACTGAGACTTTGTACTATATACGATATTTGGCTTATTTCAATTTGGCAAACATATTGCTCTTTTTCATTTGTCTTTGTCTCATTTAACTTTTTTGTATGTTCAGCATTCTTCTGAGACACACATATATATACTAGACAAAAATTAGAATAAGGTAGTTTTTGATCACTGGTCCTCATTTCTGGGGTAAGGTGTAATTATTTAGGCATAGTTTTAGCTTGCTTAAGATTCAATGTGCACTCACAGAGCCATAAATTGTATCTTGAAAGGGGTCATGACACTAAAATTATTACAAATGCCACTTCTCATTTCAACATCTCAAACTGGAGTACAGATGAAATGGTTTGGATTTCCTATCTGTCATACCTTTCAAACTCAAATTTGAAGAACATACTCTAGTTAATGAGCACAGAATTTAACCAAATAAATTCATGGAATACACAGACAGCATTGTTCAGCTGCTGCTTCTCCATACGCTTGCATGTTATTTGTTCCTTTAAATAAATCTACATTTGCAGGGTGTTCACACAGAAGCATGCATCAGAAACTATGACATAATCCTGCATTTATCAGCATTATTTAAAGTAAAAGGACCTATTGATCATAAATAGCTTTTGATTTAATTATAGTATATTTCCATAGTTATATCTAGCAATACAAAATATAGAACTATAATTTACCAAACTTTAAAGGAGAGCTAAATTTATCATAAAATTTTATTATGACTAATACTTAGGAGGCATTTGATTAGGAATAATAAACATACATTGATTCTTATTTCTCCTTTTCAACAGAAATATAATTTAAAGTAGGTCTAAATAAAAAGTAATAAAAATATACTATTCATGAGAAACAAGTCAAGTATTTTTCCTGTTAAAAACATTGTTCAAACAATTGTTCAAAATATTCTGCAAGTATGCATAAGTAAATGAACATTATAGCTTAGGAATGTTTTTTTATTGTTACCTATGAACCAATATATATCACTATGTCAGTAACTTTCTGAATATTTTATAAATATTAATTTAGATCATCTTCATAACTATCCTTTGAAGTTAGCACTACTAGATCTCCATACTAAGGATGATGAAAATGAGACACATAGAAGTTAAGTTACTCCTAAAGAACACACAGCTAGTTAGGGGTAAAACTATAATAGAAATCCAGGTACTCTACCTCTAGAATGTACATTTTTTTATCATTAACCTATGCTCTTTCAACTATCTATCTCCCACCCCCAAATTTTGAGGTCATATTAAAATTAAAAACAAGAAATAAACTTCTTATTTTTTTTTTTTTAGGTAATAGACAAGCAAAGTTCTTAGTACTAAATTTTTTGGGATCTTGCATATTTATTTCTGTCCCAATTAAATGTATGGGGTTCTAATTTTGGCTAACATCAAATAATCAACTGCCATTTTGATCAATACTTGCTAATCTATGTATTTATCTCCATTAAAATCTGACTATACTAAGCTTCGTACTCAGTATTTTCTGAATAGCTTCAGCCATTTCTTTACCAGGGATTCTTTATTGTTTCTTCCGTGTTTGTGTCACCTGTGTATATGTATTGGTTAGCTGTACTCTTCAAGTGAATTTGTGTGAATGCCTGAATGTCAATTCAGTTATTTAATTAAGTGTTTGGATGCAGGCAGTAACTGAAGGAACCCAGAGAATGCTTCACAGTCATGCTTATTAATAACTGAGTCTTGATAAAAGAGAAAAAAAGGAAG